>OX638365.1:11779654-11965943 GCA_951812935.1 Hermaeophaga mercurialis | reverse complement strand
ACTTTAGAAGATAAAGATGTGAGAATATACTGGTAAACTTTTTTACTATTACCACTTGCAATGATATATTCCTCAAAATATTTTCTTAGAGCTAATAAGAACTGTTTGACTGTGTTGGAAAATCTACGGTGAGCAATAAAATAATCAGGGGAGTTTGTATATTTATATGTTTGCCAAGGTTCCGTTTATGTCGAATTAAGCGTATAGCGGATGAGTTAATCCAAGGTTTTAAGTGATTTTTGTATACATGCCGTTTAATTGTGTCAACTGAAATAGTCTCAGTAGCCGTGACAAGAAAAGCGTCCCACATTGACGAAGGGTCGGTTAGAATATGAAAAAGATTATTCCAGTCAAGTTGGTACAAATCGGTATTAACTTGGAAGAAATCTCTAACAGTTATAGTCTTTGTATTCATTTTATTATGATTTTTTGTTAGGGTAAAGTGAGCATGAAAAGTGATCACTGCATGATCGGATTTACCAATAGGAGAGGTAATGTCAATCGTTGTAATGACTAGATTATCAAAAGTTGATGTTTCCTCTAAAAAGTCAATAAGTTGGATATCAGTTCCAGGTTGAGTGTCAGGAGGGCGATAAAGACAAATAAGATTAATAGTAAATAAGTTTCTGGTGATGGTTAAGTGAAGAATATCTAAACTGGCAATCTGTATGTCGTTAGTACAAATAGAATAGTTATCAGAAATTACCTGCGAGAGATAAATACAAACTGCTCCTCCTACGCGATTTAGACGATCCTTCCGGTAGATAATATAATTAGGTATGTTAACTACAGAATCAGGAATATTATTATTTAACCAACTTTCTGCTATAAAAATTATTTGAGGTTTCAACAATTGAAGAGGAGTTAGGTTCTGGGACGAAATGCCGTGATTTTAGGGATCCCTTGGATGTACTTTATTGTTAAGTCACGTCCACCATTGTTTTTTCTGGTTTCCAGTTCGCTTCTAAGGTCTTTTAGACGTTGTTGTTGAATAAGTGTTTTGTCATCGATTATGGAGAAACGTTCAATATTTTTATTTTCTAAAAGCTTGGCCGTATTACGTAAAATTTGTTTAGCAAAATGATCGGAGGACATAACAACTTTTAGCATACGGTGAAAACGCTGATTTGGTTTGCCAACCCTGTTTGCCAACTTTCTTAGCCTGGGCAGTAGAGCCCTCTTCGGGGACGCCTCTAACTAAAACATTTTTGGCTCTAGTTATACGTTCAACAGCTTCGTTTGCTATATTATCCGCAAATTCCACCGATTTAATGGATTCAATTTGCTTTATTATTTAATTCTGCCAGTTTCCAAGTTAAAATACTTAATAGATCTTCTTGACAATTGGGGAAGTGTCAGTAAGACTTTTTAGATGTGACTAGATAAACTCAATTGATGCTTAACATATTTCTACTTCGATTTTTAGTAACTTCTTGCCTAATTACTTGTAATATATGTATGCTAAATTGATACTCGCATCAGTAAGCAATAACCTGGAATAAATTCCCTTTATCCTTTATCAACTGTGAAAAACCGACAAGATAATAGACATAAAAACCCACTCACAAAACCGTAAATCATTAAGCCCCCTCCCATCTATCTAAGTTTTAGAGGTTCAAGGCAATTCTGAACGTAACAAGCAAGTGGAGAACTGTGAGAGAACTCCATACCGCAAAATAATAGAATAATACAAACACTCTGCTAGTCTCGTCTCTTCGACTTTGTCCACAAGTCCTCTCTCCAAATTCTTGTCAACACAATCTTTCTTTATTCTTGTTCAGAACCGTCTTAAGGGCGACCGCCTTAAGGTCAAATCGATAAAAAAAAATTAAATTAAGATGAGTGTTTATTTTCTATTATTCTAAATGAAAGAGTGTGATGATTAATAATGTTGTCAAGGTTCCATTATTTTTCTTGTTATGTTAAAGTTTCTTTTGAAAATGAACATCGACTTGACTTGTCGCAGAATTTTCACTTAAACACAGACTAGTTCAAAAGAATGAAGTTAGCAATGAGAGAATGACAATCGAAATATTCTAATGACATGTTTCGTTTCTTACTATTTATTATATTGCAAACTTTGTGAACCATTGTTTATTAAAGCCAAGATTTCTTTAATAAAAAGCATGTTCTTTTAATTACCTGTTTAATAAGTTTATCTATGATTACGGGTTTTTTACTAGTGGCTACTACAGGCCATTTTTTTTTTTTTCGTTTGTCGGCTAAGTAATTTTCTATGTATTTTTTAATAGATTATTTATTATATATAAATTTGCTAATAATAATAATAATAATAATAATAATAATAATAATAAGCATTTATTTGTAAAAAGAACAACAAAAGTGTACGTTTAGCATAGGTGAACACTTTGTATTTATAGGATGATGTCTTTGAACACCGAAGATACATGCAATCTGCAATTGCCGAATATTAGCACCCAACAGGTCACCAGAATCTCTTCGACAAAACAATAATACTAGCAAAAGCCACATACTTCTACCATCTGAAGATTTAGGAAACAATAGAAATACAAAAACACCTTAATAATACAAACAGAGAAGATGGATACTATATTTCTCCTATTGGGAATATAGTCATTTCACTGGCCACTCCTGCTTCACGCCAAATCTCCACTCCCGACCTATCACGGTCCAGTGACGACTTTACCCTAGAAATTTCGTCCGTAGTTACTTTCGAATTAAAATATGTTTCGCCTCTGGCTACGTTTAGTAGTTGAATTACCGTGTACATCTCCCGTTCCTGAAGAAGCCGCTTATAACAGACGGCGAAACGTTGGGAAATATCTCCTAAAATGACGCGATCCTCCGGAAGCAGTAATTCTGTGATTAAATCAAAATCTGGAGACAGAAATCCGTCATGAATGTCTTTGACAACTTCATTTACCAGTGACTATCTATGTCCACTATTAAATGATCGCTATGTATTATTTAATCTTTTTTTTTTATTCTTTATTTATTACATCAAATCCGTAAACACTGTTTTCTACTGCAATGTTTTTTTATATACCCGGTATAAGATATAGTTTTTAAATAGAGAAATCTGGATACCGAAATAATTTAATATAAACACTCACTGGGAATGTTTCACTATTAATTCAAACACAGATCTCCAAATTTCTAAGAAAGATAATCTTAAGAACTATAAATTTAAAATTTAAACCAAAATATTTTGAGATTCTTGAGATTTCTACATTCAATTAGAACGATCTATTCTACTAATATATATTATCCTTCAAGTTTAGGCAACGTTTTATTTTTTCTAATATTCATATGTTATTTTAAATGTAAAATCGACGATTTTGGAAACATTTTAATATTCACATGACAATTGCTTTAGAAGAATGGCATTTTAAGATAAGTACATTTTATCACTTACATTTATAATGGAAAAATTTTACAATACAAGGGTAGAAGAGGCAATCATCATGATTCCTATTTGAGATAAATAAATAAGTTTAAAAGTTAAAGTGCAACAAATATTATTGCTATGCAGTCGTCCCGTAGTCCATTAGATTATTAAAGTTAAAGTATAAAAACTTACACTGTTTTATATATACAGTGTGAGGCATTAGTCCGCTGTTATTGAAGTTACGAACAAAAAGTTTTTACAAAAAGTGTGCTGTCTTGAGATTCGTATTTTAAAATTAGTCCCAAATATACAGAAAGTTCCGGAACGCAGTGTTAAAATGTGAATCTCAAGACTGCCTCTACACTTTTTGTAGAAACTTTTTGTTCGTAACTTCAATAATAGCGGAATAATCGTACTTCGACGCACTAATGCAGAATATTTACTATATTTATTTTGGTTAGCCTTCAACGTTAATAATAGGCTTTTAGTATATTCTAATCATTTCGTATAAATAATTATAGAATTTCCGTGACAATAAATTAGCTTGATGTACTTCATTTACTTGCGAAAAACATTTTAGGACGGTCCTGACGCCGATACTCCGTCTCTTCAAGCCTTCTTTTTCTTATTATGTTTTTGGAGAGGCAATAATCGTTGGTTGACTGGCACGGTGGCATTGGTAACTCGCGGGGAAATACTACTTGTTCTAAAAACGTACGTTTTTACTTTGGATTTTACTTCTTTCTCTAGACCGACGCTCACTCTCCGCAGAAGTAGCTTATGTGATTCTATGAAAAATCGATCAGTTTTCAATCCGGTGCAGAAAGAGACTAGACGTTTCAAAATGACGCTCAAATTCCGTTCTGGCGGCAATAACGGTCGTCCCTTCCATTACTGAATAACTGAAGAATAATTAACATAAAATAAGAAAAAAATTAAATAAAACACATAAAAAAATCGGACACAAGATTGAAAATAAAATAATTTTTATTAATTATTTTGAATCTTGTTTAATATTTTTTTGTGAAGTTTGGCAAAAAGTTTAAGTACTTTCTATTATGAGTTATAACATAAATTGCATATAATTTATAAAACAAAATAATTTCCAACAAAAAAAAATAACATTGTAAAACAGATTGTAATCTAAAATTGAAAGATTAAATATGAGGAATAAGCTTTTGTTATCGGTAAAAAGAACTTTATGGAGGTTTCCAAATTACCTGCGAATAAATATTTTGGACGTTTTCTAAAACAGTCACTTCCAGCCAAAAATTATTGGTGAGCGTACAAATATTTTCAAGATTAATATAAACTTTCCAGTGTTACTGTATGAGTATTTTTTTTACTTTGAAAACTTGCGCTTTGCACTAATTCACAATTTAAAGTTATAGTTACAAATTGATTGAGTCGCAAAATGTATTCATTAACTTGAAACTGTGAAACAACTTAATTTCAATGTGGGTGATCGATAGGAACTAGACTAAGATTTGTTAAATTTTTAATTTCTGGCCATTGATGAATTAATTTGACTGTGTTCAAAGGTCAACTTTACTATGGAATTGATGCTACTTTTCGAATTTACCTACAGTATCGTAAGAGTGGTCAATTTTTATTGGTTAATTATATGATAGGATCTTAGCTAACGTTTTGATTGGTTAAAAAATAAAGATAGATAGATACTAGATACTTCTAAAATAATTCTACAGGGTTAAACTAAAAGTGTGTTGAATATAATTTTAACTTGATTAAAAAGAATTAATCTTAAACAAAAATAAGTACCTGTAGATAAATCTGTTTCACTATGTTATACTAGTTTATTTTGTTATAACGGTCGTTTGTCGAAAATATTGTAAGTTGTATCCTAATTTTGCCGGGCTTCCATAAATACGAGGGTGATTCAAATATAAACGGTAATTTTGTTATAATCATTTATTGTTTGATAATATATACAAAAAAAAAATCATTTTTTTTTCTACATAGCCTCCTTCACCGTCTACACACTTTTGGAAGTTTGAACAGTCCTCGTTCAAAGAAAGTTTTCGGGCGCATCGTCAAACAATTGCGCACGTGCTCTTCAACTTCTTTGTTGCATTGAAATCTTTGCCCTCCAAGCAATTCTTTCGTAGCCCCAAACAAAAAATTATCGCATGGAGACAAATCTGGACTGTAAGGAGGGTGTACCATGGTTTCCCATCGCATTTTCTCCAATTGCTCTCTAGTCAAAACCGCTGTATGAGGCCTAGCGTTGTCTAGGAGAAGAATGACGCCTCGTCTTTTGTTCCTTTAGGCGGCTTTAACTAACTGGCAACGGTAGGCTGCATTTACCGTTCGTCGATAGTGGAGGAAATCGATAAGTAAAATTCCTTCGCAGTCAAAAAATACCGTCGCCAGAACGTTTCCAACAGAAAGTCGGGTGTTGGCCTTTATTGGACAGGCTTCATCTTTTTCCGCCACTCCTTACTCTCCATTTTTGACTCCGGAGTGTAGTGATGGATCCATGTCTCATCACATGTCACGATCCGCCTCAAAAATTCTCCCCATCTTGCCGGAATCGATTCAGATGTCTCTCACAGATCTCCAACCTGACTTGTTTTTGATTCTCATTTAGCCACCTTGGAACGCACCGAGCAGTAATTTTCTTTAGTGATGATGGAATGAGCACTTCCAATGCTTCTGAGGCCAAAACCTCAACAATCAATCGGCGATCGCCTTCGATAAGGTTCCTAATGCCACGGATGTTGTCGTCTGACCAAACCATCGATCTCACCATTTCGTTTCAATGAACTTGTTTTTCTTAGACGAATGGAATTTGCGCAATTTATTCAACAAAATTGAACAATTCATATTTGGAATTGTTACAAAGCTTTTGGAGGGATTAGAACAACTAATACAAAATCTAAGACTATACATGGGGTTTGTGTAAGATGGAGATTTACCATATTGTTCCTAATAAGTTCGAGATAATTAATTAATTAATTTTATTATAGAGGGATATAGAAAAAGGAAGAGTAATCCCATTCACATTCTAAGTCTCGATTTTGATGCACTAGCTAATTATTTATGGGATGTATGAAGAGCAAATGTTCCATTAAAAAAAATTTTTATTTAAATGAATGAATTTTTCTTATATTGGGTTTCCAAAAGAAAAGAGACAAAAATTGAATGGAAGTCAGTATATTCTTTTTAACCAAAGCCATTTAGGAGGGAATTCAAGTAATCGCCCATTTCAAAGGGGGGTCGAGGAATCGCTTATTTCAAAGTGTTCTTCAATTTTTATTGTACAGATAATACAATTTATTATTTATGACTAAAAATTTAAAAAACCCATTCAATTTAATTTCTGAGTTTTTCCAATATGGTGATGTGATATAAATAGATCAGTTGCCTTGTGATTCTCTATATTCAGTATTCATCATAGCTATTGTTACTTAAAAAATATTTTTTATTTTATGAGCTTGTACTTATAAAATATTACAATAAAAGTAGATTATTAAAAACATTATTTTTAAGATAGCTATTATCAGGTGGGATTTTGATCAAAATTCCTTTATTGGCGATTTTGTAAGATTATATTTACTTTGAATGAATTATTAAAATTTACATCAATTTAGGTTTTATAAAATAAAGATACTTGTGAAACAAAAAAAAAAGAACTAAAGAAATTCATTGTCGGTTAAATTGTCTCTCACAAAAATAAAACCTGTATAAAAATAAAATTTTTAAATGATTGATATATGAGAAAAAAATTTTTAGCAAATTACTAGTGTAACGGAAATTCAAATTATTAAAAGTAATACTCTATAAAAGTTATTACAAAACTGATGTAGTAATAAAATACTTATTATTGAGTTTATATCACGTAACAATAATTAAAACGGTTGATGAACAAAATACATATATAAATTATTGATAATTAGTATATATAATTTTTATTCATAATCGATTTCTGTTTAAACAAAATGGTTTCCTTTAAAACCACATAAATACGACTGAATAGATATACCTAGTATCTACATCTAATTCAAAAAAATTATGAGTAAATTTAAACGTTTAGATTTAGATGAGGGCTAAAAATATTTCTTTTGCACATTAAATTAATGGCAGTAATTATAACAAATATAAATAATATTAAAGTACAGAAGCTATTTGGTAAATTCGATATTATTTACTTATTAGGCTTAGATAAAATATTTTAAATAATATTTCATAAATGTTTATTTACACAACAAACGTAAAAATATTCCTTTTTTCACGTATTTAGAAATAATTTTTAGTATAGTTTTTTAAAATTGTTATTTTACTAATTATTTGTCAAATATAACTCGGGCCGCTACGTGCGTAATACAAATTAGAATAATGGTCTGAAAATTACAGTGGTCCGAGTGCTTTCATAAACTATGTTGCCATAGTTACAGAAAAGTTTTTTAATGAAGCCATATGATTAAACATCTCTCACGAATAGATGGTTGGGATAAAGTATGGAACCAAGTAAATATCTTTAAAACGGAACGGACGATATTTATGAAATTTTACAAGTAAGTGCAATGGGGCAAAATGCATCTGATGTAAATTTTTTTGTTAATAATATACTTCCGGTTTAATCGGAAATACCCTCAACATTTTTCATTTAATTTGGACGCCCTTACATTATTGCAGATTTTGAAAGAGCTTTGTTATTTCTCGAATTTGTACATGGTTTAGTGTAAATAATTTATAAAAACGAGAAATAAGATATTATACATTAGAGTAAAATACTATTTAGAAAAACAAATTGATATTGTTTGTATTAATAATAAGAAATAAACGAGTACTATCTAGTAGGTAACTATTGCCAAACTGTCAAATTGTAATTTACGGAAATAAATTGTACGATTAAGAATGGTTCATTTAAATGAAAAAGATCGTATTGAAATATTAATGATGATCGGTTATGGTGATCGATTCATAGTGGCCTGCTCGTTCTCCGGATCTAAGCCCATTCGATTTTTTTTCTTTGGGGTTATCTAAAATCACGTGTTTACGTTAAACGAGCAATATGCTTGCAGGAATTGAGACAAAGAATTAATGATGAATGTGAACTAATACGTGGAGAAGTTTTGTTTAAATTTGTTTAAAAAAAAATTTAAATTAAAAAAGTTGTACATCAGATGCATTTTGAATGTAAAATGTTCTAATAAGAGATTACCTTCTCCATTTATGTATTGTTACTAAAAATTAAATCTGTTTAGCTAGTTATTTTCTGGATTTCTCTCCATATATTTTTTAACAATTATTAATATAATGGATATGCCTTAATATGACAACTAGCATTTTTTTTTTGTATATAGTGTCCTGTATTACTAATATTTATGTTGCTTCAAATGTTAAAGCAGCAACGAACTTGCCAACCTAAAGTTTTATTTATCACTTTTGAATTAATATTTGGCAACACTGCACTAGTTCTTACAAAGCGGATAGGTTGAAAAATTTGGTTATAATGACATTCCGTAACTTAGAATTTGGGCTCGTTGTTTATATTGTATTTGACAATACAGTGACTATAAATGCTATGCATACTAAAAATACTAAAATAATTATTTGTACTAAATTATTTAGTTTTAATGGTCTTGTCTTTTTATCCAATCTTGTCTCATAAGACAACAATACCACATTTTTGCAAACATTTGTTTTATGTTTATTACAGAGACAATGTGCTCTCTTCAACACTTCAATATTCCAAGCAAGACATACAAATAGTCCACTTATCGCAGTTTGACAGAATCATCTACACCGATGGCTCTAAGAAAGATGATAAAATTAGTTGTGCTGTCACCTCTACTGATGAAATCATCAAGACCTCCGTCTTATCATCATTTTCCAGCATTCACACAGCTGAGCTTCTTAGAATTCGTCACGCCATAAATTCACTATCTATAAATCACTACCGTCCATCTGTATTTGTACTGATTCCATAACATCTATCAATTCTATAAAAAATATATACACACAACATTCCATTGTACAAGCCATTCACCATTCTATCCATCAATTAGCAATCCACGGAACCTCCCTTACTATCGTCTGGGTTCCATCTCATATTGGGATCCAAGGCAACGAAACAGCTGATCGTGCAGCAAATGATGCATTATCATCAATATCAGATCCTGAAAGAGTTCAAATTGACTATGACTTAAAGAGCCTCTTTAAACGGTCTACGAAAAAACGATGGCAAACCCACTGGAACAGAGTTCCTACTAAACTGAAAGAAATCCAGCACATTTGAGGTCGCCCTGGGAAGGAAACAACAAATAATTCTTAGAAGGTTTCACATAGGACACACACGACTCACTCGTAGCTACTTAATGGCTTCTGAAAACCCACCGCAGGTATCGGCTCACGATCAAACACATACTACACTACTGGATAATTTTTATTGTATTAAAAAAAATGTTAAATAGGTATGTACTTATGATGTCTACAAGAGACATTTTAGTTTCATTATTTTTTATACTAACGGAATTATTATTATTATTATTATTGGCAAAAAACGGGAGCAACACTATATTTTTTAATAAGAGACCTATTTTTGTACTCATTAAATCACCAATTTGATACAGATTTGTTAATATAAAAAAATGTCAAATTTTAAATTTTGTAATATTTTTATTATTATACATGAATATATTTATTTTATTTATAAAATATATATATTTCGATGGTGAATATACATTTTAAGAGTTCATCAGGAATCATCAGATTTTTTCACACATTTCCATTCTTCAAAAAGTTATTTGATTAAAAAAATGTCTTATAAATGTATCGTCATAGCCATATAAATTTCATCCATATTTTTTTATTTCTTATTTTTTTGAGTGAAAATTCATATAAGTAGGTAATAAAAACACAAAGAAAACTTAAATGGAAAATTCGTTTATTTTGAGTAACAACTTTTAAAAAATGGTATATTTCCTTGCGTTCTAACAGATTCAACTTTTGGGACAAAAATTGTATATAATTTTAATATTTTAGTGTTTAGTATTTTTCCACCTTACAAAACTGCACATTTGATAAATATATTGTAATAATATTTTTATTTATTTAAAACTTATTTTATTTTCAAATCGTTAATGCAACTCTTCAAATCAAAGATTTCATAGAACACAAAACATTACTAATCATTGCGCCTCTGACAATTAAATTAGCCATCTACTGTTATGTTATTATTTTTATTTGGCTAGATATGCAATATTTTTATAATAGTTGAAGAAATAATTTCTTTGCTTATTTTTTTATTTTAATGCTTGAAGAAAAAATAGTATATTATGTTACTAGGAGTAGAAGGCTCATTATATGTAGTAACGTAATGTACTATTTCACTGTCGTAAAAAGTAATGATTTCCCAGTTTTTAAAAATTGAAATGAAATTATTTTTTATAACTCGGATATGTTTTTGCATTCTTGCAGTACTACGTTCAGAAAAAAATGTTTATAGATGGCATGTTTGCTTTTTCTTAGCAAAAATATTTTATCACTTTCATGAAAAGTAATACATTTCCGCAACATTTGCAAAAATTGAGATGAAGTTAGTTTTTATAACTCGGAAAAAAATTTGGATAAGAGGAATATTTTCACTTTGGAGGACGATTTTCGGACGCAAATTGTTTTTTTCACTATCGTAAAGACTAATTAATACATTTTCTAGAACGATTCTAAAATTTGAGATGAATTTATTTTTTATTAATCAGAAATTTCTTTCTTCGAGCACAAAAATTATTTATGGATGGCATGTTTGCCATTTTTTAACAAAACTATGTTTACACTGTCGCAAAAAGCAATACATTTCAAACAACATTTGCATAGAGATGTACTTATTTTTTATCACGCGAAACAAAATTTTGAAAAGAGGAATATTCTCTCGCTCTTGGAGCAAACCGTTCAGACAAAAATTGTTTATGGATGGCATGTTTGCCTTTTTTTGCAAATGTGGGAAAAACATTACTCTTTACGATGGTGAAAAAATATTTTTGCTAAAAAAAGCAAATGTGCCAACCATAAATAATTTTTGTCTGAACGTAGTGCTCAAAGCAAGAGAAATTTCTGATTTATAAAAAAAATTCACCTCAAATTTTAGAAACGTTCTAGAAAATATATTAGCCTTTACGATAGTGAAAATATATTTTTGCTAAAAATTGGTAAACATGCCATTTATAGACGATTTTTGCCTGAATTTTTTGAAAGTCGTTATTCAAAATTTCAAAATAGACGAATTTTCCATTTAAGTTTTTTTTATGTTTTTATTACTTATATACCTATAGTCAGGTCCTAAAGTAACGGATAAATTCATTTTCTACCTAATTATTAATACAAAATAAATCCTGAAACAGGTCAATTTTTATATATGAAATTACACTTTTTGAATAAAATTATTTACCTGTCCCTTCAACACCATAGGAGAAATAATTATCCCTTCAAAAAATTTAAATGAAAAAGGTAACTTGTGATACCGCGTTTAAAAGGGTTTTCAATTCTCTATGCAGCAATACATTCTGAATACTGATAATCAAGAAAAAAATTTAGATTATAGTATATTCCGTACAAACAAGTAGCAGCTGAGCCAAATTCCTGCCACGATTTACTACTCTATTAGTTATCTTTATGTCAAAAATTAATTTTGTATACTTCTTAAATGTCACAAATAGTTCTTAATTTATTTTACGCAAAAAATTTTTTTTAAATTATGGATGAAATTTATGACTAACGTAACACTGGTCAACGAATAATGTAGATTCGTTAAAATACTTGTCTTAGCGCATAGACGATTTCTTGCATATAACAGTTTTTAACAAATTAACTGTCAAAGTATGAAAACTTTGTTATAAAATCTGAGACAGCCAACGAGAGGAGACGTCTAGCACGTAACCGCTGGAATTTCTCATTCTAATTCATTTGTAATTGCTAGAGCTTCCCGTTAGCAACCATTGCCGCTTAACACTAACTCCGAAATACAAATTAGCTCTAATTCAAAGACTCGGCAAAGTCGTCAGCACACGGATCGAATGGCGAGGACTAAGATAAGAAGAAAATTTGCACGGAAACGCCACAATAAAGAGGATATGTGTGTACTGGTGCTGATGAATGGAATTCACTCGACGCGTCGGGAATTTTGATATACCTCGACATATCGTATGTCTGCTCTCCTATTGTTTCTTACAGATATTCGTTTTGCTCTCTCGTCATCTTGTACTTATTCTTTCATCGATGTTCTTTCTTATTGCAGTACGAGTGATTTTAAGTGTTTTTGGTCGAAATCAATCTCAGAAGATTCTGATTGGAGAAAAAACTCTCACAATACAGATAAAAATGGTTACCAAATTGATTTAAGAATAATTGATATCTGAAATAAGCATTATTTCAGATTTAGAAATATGAATAATATTCAGGGTGCCGCATTAGTGCGTCGAAGTACGATTTATGCGTTATTAAAGGAGATATTAAAAAATGTTATTTACAAAAATTATAGGCAACTTCAAACTTCACATTATAAAAATATTTTCGTATATACAAGGTGTTACATATTACCACGGTGAACCAAACATACTCTTTTTTTAAATGGGACACCCTATATATTATTTCAAATTTAGATTAAGCTCACCTCCCCCATACTTCCAATGTAGGCTTTAATTCCATTATACAGGGTATTTCAAAAGTTATGGTCAATTGTATACGAAAATCATTCTCATTTCAACGTCCTGTATACCCTAGACAGAACAACGTAACAATACTTTTTTCCATGCATAACTTTTTGACATTGGTACAGTTTTACGAGAAAGTACTATTTCTTTATTATTGTATCAATTGAATATAGAATAGAATTATAATAGAAATATAAAAAAAAATCTCTTTCTGTTGTTAAATTGAAAATATCTGAGAAATTAACGATTTTAGCTATAGGGAGTGCTTAATAAAAATGAAAGAACATAAAGTGTATTTTCACTTTTTAAAATAAATTACAGGGTGGCTCGTTTGAAAAAATTGACAAAATCATGTATTCGAGTTTTGGCTCGCTGTATATTCAATTGGTGCAATAATAAAGAAATATCACTTTCCCCTAACAATGTACCAATTTCAAAAAATTATGTCTGGAAAAAATTGTTGTTACGTTGTTGTCTAGGGAATACAGGACGTTGAAAGAATTATTTTCGTATACAATTGACCATAACTTTTGAAATACCCTGTATACCGTAATGAAACCCTATATTGGAATTATGGATAAGATGAACTTAATCTAATTTTGAAATTATATATAGGGTGTCCCATTTAAAAAAAGTATGTTTGGTAATATGTAACACCCTGTAAATACGAAAATAATTTTATAATGTGAAGCTTGAAGTTGCCTCTAATTTTTGTACATAACTTTTTTTGATATCTCCTTTAATAACGCATAAATCGAACTTCGACGCACTAATGCCGCACCCTATATACATATATATATATATATATCATTTTATTTGCCAAATTATCGAAGAATTTTTTTTAAATCTGGCTTAGATCCTTATAAGTTGTTTCAACTGTATCGAAAAAGATATTTCTGTTCGATTAGTATGGTTGTTAACTCTGAATATAAGAAACAGATGGCGAAGAAATTTGAGGGTTGCCAGATTTCCTTTAATAATATAGACTCGTTAAAATTACTGGTTTTTGAAGAATTTTTAGGGTTAGTAAATCAAATCCATAACATCTAATCAATTGGGGTTTATTAAAGTTAACACATTAAAACGTTCCACGATTTAAACTTAAAAATGAATCCCTGAAGAGAGTAAATGATTATTCTCACATAGATTTTATAATATGTCGTTACATCACAGATAAATGTTGTACGTAGATTTGTCACTTTTTTTGTCAACTTTCATACTTTTTGCTAGAATTAACAATGTTCAACTAATAGGTACTATTTCGTACTAGATGTGCTTCTAAGGAGAACTTTCAGTTATTGCGTTTTAATATAAGGTACAAGCAAATGTGGTTTAAGAAAAGAAAATTTAATAGGAAAGTGGGATACCCATACGTTGAATAACTAAAATTTTTTAAATTTTGTCACTACTTTTAATAAATAAGAAGTACAAATAAATTTTATGATATAGTTGCATAGTTAATTAGGAGATTTTCATATTTATTTGTAAAGAAATAGAGGGAAAATAGTGTTTGAAATAGAAATACAATTTGAAAATTATTGGAAATAATCCTGTGTTTCCAATATCGCTAGATTATTTGCCAAAAAAAGCGGTTTCCTGATTTAACTAACATCGACTTACACACATATGTTCAAATATCAAAAATTAAACAACTTTTATTCTAAAAATCAAATATCAACTGATTTATAAAACCGACTGTTAAATTAATATAAAAGTATATTTTGGGAATGGTAATAATTTTCAAGTTTTTATGTTTATTAATAAGACGAAATATATACATATATATCGTCTTTATTGTTTTCGTTTAAATCCGGAAGCGAATTCTTGAGGTTGTAAATATTTTAACGATCGATCGCGTAATTTGTTCGCCTAATGTCAGCTCATTTTATTCACAATATAAAACAGCTGCTGTCACGACGATGAACTGTTGAAAGAAAATCGAACGTACATACAACTTTATATTCACTTGAAAATCAACAAATATTTAATGCGAGGTAACGGAGCTCGCGATTGAAGCGTTCAATAAAATTAATCACCTTGTTGCAGAAAACCTCCCGCCATAAAACTTTTTATTTGATACATTTTTTTAACTTAAAAAAACTGTGTCCACATTTACAGGGGGCTTCATTATATTTTTATCAGTGTTTAAAGCTTATCATTTCGAAACTAAATTAGGTATTTAAATACGGTTTTCACTAATGAGTTTCAAATAAGTGTATTTTCAGTTTTTTCCATTTGAAATGAATAATGAACAGCATACAATTAATTTAAAAAAATATTCCATGTGTGGAATATTTATATTGTGGATGGTGAGTCAGAATTTTTACAATTTTAAAGCCGATTTCAAATTATCCGGTTAAAGCCAAAATTTTGGTAGATAGCACAGTAATTTAAAACTCAACCGTGAAAACCGTATCTAAAATAACTCAATTAAGTATTTTCGAAATTAACCGCTGTGTTACGTTAACCCTAAACTTCATTTTTTAAACTCGCAAAATAATTTCTACACTATTTCCTCAATGTTGTGGTGCGTAGTTTCAGGTCACAAATTTTTTATGGAAATGGTTTTTGCAATTTTTCATCAGTCATTACGGAATTAATTTTCCCACATTTGTGAAAACAAAAAGAACGTTATTAGTAATTAGTTTTCTATCGAGTGGCGAAGAAATTAAAAAAAAGTAACGTTCTTAAATTTATTCGTTTTTTAATATAAAATTACTTGTGAATATTTATTCTGTAAATGCTATTTAAGAATAGCTACGTTCGCCTAATAAAGGCGAAGTAATACTATAATTAATTAATTAATTGCATATTGAAGCATTTGCATTTTCAACAACTAAAAACTAAGGAAATTTATATGAATAAAAAATAGTTAAAAATTAACAATACATGTGAAATTAAAAATGCTCCACTTAATTGATATTTTTAATTTTATGCGGCTGCGGTATAGGTCCCTCATCGACTAATCGCCATGCATTATCATTTTCACCGAGCTAAGTCGGTCAGTAGACATAAAAATGCCTAGCGTGGAGCTCTTATTAAATAATTATTATTTAGCCGAGCATAAAAATTCAACAAGTTCAAAGATATTATAATCGAGATACTTATTCACAGGATAGACCGACGGACAGGTGTTTTTCGATTACAAACTAGATTATGATTAAAATATCGCCTTGGGAATAACATTAACATTATTAAAGAGTTGAGTTCAATTTAAACAGCTTTACGATTAGTAATTCTCTATGGTCGGTCGCCATAAGAAAATAGAAACAATTAAGATAATAACTCAGAAATTAGTTTTAACAATGCCGATAGTCAACTTAGATTTTACAACAATAAAATGATTAACAAAAACACCGACAATAAATGATGTTTTCTACTTGTGTTATTTCCTTAAACATGAACTAATGGTAACAATCAAGGTTAAGTTTAACAAATACTACTAAATGAACCTATGTTAATTAGCCATCATTTCTCCCATATACATATATATTCTAATATTTCTTAGCGAAATCCACAAAAAAGTTACGTTCAAAATACAAACAGATTAATTTTATAAGTTAATAAAGTTTCATTGTATTTTTAATTTGTTAAAAGTATTGACAGTGTGTGAAGCTCTTATCTCTTGATCAATATTATATTAAATAATATTAACTACTTATTATACAGGGTGTCCGAAAAGGTTTTTGCGATTTAAAAAAATCATAGCGCATTAAGTTTTATGTTTATTAACAATTTTATATTTTTTACATTAACTACAAACTATGGAAATTTATTTGTGAAAGAGTATTCCGTCGAGATGCTGTCCTCCCATGCGCACCGTCTCCTCCAAACGATCCCTGAAATTTGTGAACACGCGGCGACATAGCTCTTGTGAAATTGCTCTAAGTTCATTGCGTATATTTTGCTTTAATGATTCAAATTTGCAGGGATTTGAATACAGACCTTTGATTTAAGGAAACCCCACAAAAAAAAGTCCATGGGAGTTAAGTCGGGGCTTCTTGGGGGATAATTCACGTTTCCATTCTTTGATATGACCTTTCCTGGAAACATTCTTTGAACGACCTGCATCGAAAGATTTGCGGTGTGAGCAGTTGCCCCATCTTGTTGAAACCAAGTGTTTCGGTTGAATCCACCAAAGTTTTCCAATTCTGGTTCAAGGAACTTTTCCAGCATACCCCTATAACGTTCAGCGTTAACGGTGGCTGTGCGGTGATTTCCATCTTCAAAAAAGAAGGGGCCAATGATTCCATATGCAGACATTGCCGCCCAAACTGTTACCTTGGGACTGTGTAGGGGTTGTTGATGTTTCATGCGTGGGTTGACGTCATCCCAATACCGGCAATTCTGCTTATTTACAGCTCCATTCATATGAAAATGCGCTTCATCACTGAACAGGATGTTATTGAAATTGTTAAAGTTTTGCAACATGTGCTGGGCAAATTCAACACGAATTTGATAATCTTCTTCTTTTAATGCTTGAACCAGTTGAATTTTATACGCATGGAATTTTAGATCCTTCTTTAAGATCGTGTGAAAGGTTGATTTCGACAAATTCAAGGCGGCAGCTTGTTTTCTTACTGAACGGCGTGGCGTTCGCATCACGGATACTCGAACACGCTCGATATTTTCTACACTCCTACCGGTTCTGGGCCGGCCAATATGGCTCGTACACACAGTTGTGCCTTCTGCTTCAAACTTTCTTACCCAGTATCTGATTAAAGCACATGACGGAGCTTGATTAATGTCGTGTAAATTAAAATGTGCACGGTAAAGCCGACGAACTTGGGTGTAGGAATGATTGTTCTCATAATACGTTTTTACACAAAAAGCGCGTTGTGGTCCCGTGTATCGCTCCATTGCTACTGAAATTCCAAGAGACGCGCTGTCGAATGCAACTGGTCCCATCTCCCCACTCTTAATGGTTTCGCAGAAATATAACCGATAAATCGCAAAAACCTTTTCGGACACCCTGTATTATGTTGAGACTGATTGTTTGGCGGAAACCCATACCGAGAAAAAGTATTAACAATTTTATTTAAACTTTTCAACAACCTTGCTAAATCACCCCAGAACACAGTCCGCCATAAAGAACCTTGAAAAAGACACGTAGAAATATTCGAACTCTCTAGACATTACGTAGAAACACTGACACAATCATTAACTCTGGTCCGAAAAACATCTTGTAAAAATACTCACTCTTTCATCAGTTATCAAAAATGTTTGTTTTGAACATTTTAAAAACAGCAACAACATAAACAAGCAACTAGTTAATTAGAAATTAAATTTCTTAAAGTGAAAACTAGTGATAAATCAAACTATAAGTGCATTTTTCTTTTAATTTCAACAAGTTAAAAAAAATAAAAAAATAATCTCATATTCATAACCATTATTTAAAAACAGTTCTATCAAGTTTTAAGAAAATTTGTTTAGAGGGTTGTTTAACATACAGTGTGTACATAAAGTATGGAATAAATTCATTTTAAGCTAAACAAACAATTTTGAGGAAATATCCTCAGACAGGTCGGTTTTTGAATTAAATATACAGAGTAAACCTATTTGTGAGTAACGATGTCATCGACAATTTTTTTAAAAGGTACAATCTCTATATTTTATTTTTTTTTAGATTACAAATTTCAAGACGATTCCAAAAATGTATCATACTTATATTCGGTAATGAATAGTTTTGAAGATACGATAATTTTAAAATCTGTCTTTTTGAAGACCTTTAATGAAATTAAAATAACAAAATAATACAACTGTAACAATAAACACAAGTATGATATATTTTTGGAATTGTCTTGAAATTTGCAATCTAAAAAAAATATATATATACAGGGTGTGCCATTTAAAAAAATTGTCGACGACATCTTTACTCACAAATGGTTTACACTGTATATTTAATTGTTATGTAAAAATACATTAAATTAAAATCAAGGATAGTTCCTCAAAATTGTTTGTTTAGCTTAAAATGAATTCCATACTTTATGTACAGTAAATATTACCAGTTATTATTAAACTAAATCTACCATATAATTTCTAAAAATCAAAGACACATTTTTTTTAGACTCTGAAAATGTATTTCTAAAAGGAGAGGATTTTGAGGATCTTGTAGTAGGTACATATTTTCGAAAATTTATGAAAATTTAAAATCTGTTATTTTTTTAAACACAGAAAATTTTTATACCTGATAGAACACTCACTATTAAATAATCGTGATGGCGAACAGTTGCTTTTTTTAATTTGTTGAATTTTTATAATAGTTTTTCTAAACTTTTCGTCGATTTCGATAAAAAAAATAGGTATTGTGTAAACAAGATATGGATGAAATGTAAGCGTAACGTTGGTGATAAATTAACATTACCTTTAATATATAAATAGCGTTAACAAGGAATTATCAAAGAAAGAGCAATGAACAATATCAAAGAAAAATGGGAACATATAAAGAATAAAATAAAAGTAGTGGCAACTCTAACAAAAAAAGAAAATTTCGAAGATGGAGGAATGGCTATAAGAAGAATCTGTTGAATAAAGACACAAAAAAGGGATAGGTATAGAGAAAAGATGCTACTCAAATAGGCAAAATGACAAAAAGTAATAAATAATACGCCAGGAAAACGAAATAGTGACTGGGAATTTAAAAATATAAAATATAGAGTACAGCGTTTGAAAATAGAGGTATATAACCTCGTATACCACTAATGGGAAGAGGAAAAAATACCAAGCAAATGGAACCAAGAGAAATATTATGCTCCAGAGAGAAAACAAAAAAATGGAAGCTGCCTGCTGCAAAACTGACAAAAGAATAGGTCTCTTAGATAACAGGTATACAAAATTGGGAATACATACATAAATAGATAAATAGATTGACGACGCTAAGAAATATCTAAATGCCCAGTAAAGTTTAGAGGACAACAAACACCGAATTTACAATAGAAAAGAAGATCTAGAAAAGATAACAACAGATTGTCAAATAAACAGAAAAGGAACCTTATATAACAAGAGTTAGCAATGTCTGGCGTAGGCAGATGACGTATCTAATACTCCTAAGAAGGAAGAAGAAAGACCTAGAAGACATCACGAAACTACTAAAAAATGGAGGTAAAAATTAACAGTAAAAAAACAGAATAAATAGAATTGAAGAACCATAAGGATGAAAACATCAGAAAAAAATCTTGAATATTCAGATTAAGTCTGGGGGAATGCTGGAAAAAGAAGTCATTATATGTATTTATGGATCTAATAAATAACAAATGTGAAGAGCAAGACGAAACAAATTTAATATATCCAAAGCAAATAGATGTGCAAGAGGTTTTCGAAAAAGACTAGGCTCAAAAGTTATATCCACAAATGTTAAGTTAAGTATCCACACATTGAAACGAACGTTGGCGCCAACGATGGCTTATTTTTCTTGAAGCGAGCACACAATAGGGCCAACGTGAGTGGCCTAAATGTAGAGCCAACGTGTTGGAGCTAACGTTAGCGCCAATGTTTGAATCCGGGGAAAAATGACATCAATGCGAAGCGTTGGTACTAACAAAAGCCGCAGCTGAGAAACTGTACGTACGGGAAAGTTAAGAATTAGGGAGGATTTGTGGGGGAAAATTCACGGAATTCGGAGAGGCACGAAGAACGAAGAATACTAAAGCCAGCAGCTTCATTAAATCCGGAAAACTAGAATAGTTAGGATATCTGGAGAGACGTACGGAAAGAATAGTCGAGGGAATAGCATAGAAAACGCTTGAAGGAACAAACAAAATGGAATGCCAAAGAGGAAATGGAGAAAAGCGATTGAAGAAAATTTGACAGAGGAACATCATCAACTGGAGATAAAGAACAATAATCCGAACAACGCGGAACAAAATATCTTATTCCTATTTTAAGCTTACATATATTTATATAAATTTCGTATTTATTAAATTAACTCTTTTTAAATTAACCAAATGGATCTTAATTTTTAATAGAACAGGGAACTGAGATTAACTGTATATAATATCTCTATTGACTTATGAACTCAGATAACTTTGCTTGATTTTTATTAAGCAATACCATGTGAACATTTCACGCTTTATACGGGTGTCGCCTAACCATATAACAAACTCAAAGAGATTGAAGAATATATATATATATATATTGTTATGGTATTATAAAAATGCATAAAAATGCTTATAGTAACATCTTTGATTTTGATCTATTATACTTAAAAATGATATTTCAAATTCAAATTTATTAAAGAAATTAAATTAAATTGAGCGCCTTTATAATATACAAATAGAATTTAAAATAAACATAAATTAAAATTAAACTCGAAAATAAACAGAAATTCTTGTACTGTTCGTTAAATCACCAAATATATCCTCATATTAATATGACGTTTACATAGAAATAGATCTTGAAATAATAAAGATTTTAAATTTGGCGCAGTCATAATTGTGATTGCATTCAATTTATAATTAACAGTTTATTTGAACAATTGTTAATGTTTCTAACACAAAAATACAACAAAATTAAACATGCGCAGAGTTTCCTTACTTTGTTTAATTAAGCGGCGAGACCTTCTATAGTAAGAAATCACTTACAGACGTTCTGCCGTTGGGTAAACTTGGGTAAAAAAATGTTCATTCTCTAGTAAATCCAAAGTTATTTTTATCAAGATGAAACTTTAAATACTTCAATTATTCACGAAACTCCTTTTAGATTATAGTTACTTGAGTTTATCTTTGACATGAAAATAATTAAAATTCTTAAATCAAGAAGGTTAAACTTGTAAAAATGTTTCGTCTACAAGAACTAAATTAGAACAGAGCTTGTCAATATTTTGCACGTCCTTTTATATGTATCGAAATTTCAACATATTCTCGTAATATAATTTTGAGGGATATTTTTATGACTTTTTTAATAAACCATCAAATTTAAATTCCCTATAAAACATGAATTATTAAGTTTGAGAGAACATGTGTTTCATTTCTAACTTCTGATACAATTTGTTTCTAATGTTAATTATTTTTACCATATATAAGAATAAAACAACTCTAGTAAAACAAAAATTAATTAATTCTACAATTTTACATCTAGGTATACGTTTATTGCGAAATGAAAATAAACTATGAATTCTCATGTGAGTTAACACTTATATTTTTGAAATTCTAATTTTATTTAATAATTACTAATTAAATTTATGTACTATGTCATAACTTAATCTATCAATAGAGCTATTGACATAAATTTTATATGTAGGTTACCGTTAATTTATTACATACAAATTGATATTTGGAAGACATTCAGTCTCAAAAAAAATTCTGAATTATTAAATTCTAATTAAAAATTCCTATTAATCACTTATTAGTTTATCTTTTCGATTTTTTACTTATATTTGTCGATTTACACTTAAGAAAACATCATATATCTTGTATATATTAGTATTTGATAGGTAATCTTAAAATTTAAAATTAAACAGATAAAAAAGTTACTTTAGTGTAATTTCAAGGGTAAATGTTGTTGGTGAACAAAGGTATATGTCGAAATACATATAAAAACAATTCCCAGATAATGACAAAAACGAAAAATGTGTCTTCGAAAACCTAATTTTCCTTAAATTTATCTTTAAAAAAAGAAAGAAAGTAAATGTCAGACGTATGTATGTTTGCAGTATTATCACAATTTAAATATGAAAATGAAAAAAGTAGTTGAGGATATTAAACTAATTTAAAAAATTGGTAATTTTAAATAATTCACAAAAAGTTACAGAATGTCAATAAATGGATTGATAAAATTAAAAAAAAACACTTTTTTAACTTTAAAAAAGTTAATTATATACGGCCTCTAATAAGTGTTCTATTTTGCTTTACACACTATTACTAATTTTTAAGTTTTAAAAAAGATTCCCAGAATCAATATCTCAAAAAGTAATTAGAATACCTGAATTCCGAATTGCTTCTGCCATATAAAAAGGCAGCTCAAAAAGTCTGCAAGCGTGAAAAATTAGACGAAAATTCAAACAGAATACTAAAGCTAACTGAAGGGGTCTTACGTGCAAAATAGGGAAGGAGAATCACCCTTGTTATTCTCAAATTTTAGAATTTGAGGCACATGTTTGTGATAAGCATATGGTTAATCAACAACACCACGTTTTTAATATAAAAGGGTGGTAAAATCAAATTATTTTTATTGATTTTCAAAATGAAATTCCGTATTAATCTATGTCTTAAGAAACTTACAATTAACGAAAAAAACTTGGATTAAAATAATAAAAAATAATTGCTGAAGAATAAAAATATGTACTTTACATTTACAACTTAATAAAGAGCATTAAATGAAAGAACAGAGGCATTAATAAGTTAAGGCTGATGCACAGTAGGTACTAATTAACTGAGGATTATTTTTTTCTATATATCCCTCAAGAAGGCTATTAAAATCTAGATAAGTATTTTAAAGACTATGTGGCAAGTTGTATAACTTAAAATAATCCCAATTAATTTTTAAACTCACTCAAAGAGGTATAATCCTTCGTAGTCAGGTAAAAACACAGAATATTAAAAAATCGAAAAAATATTTTTATGCTCGCAGCTAATTTATAAGAATTATATTATATCATATTATATACCTATATTATATTTTGAAATACCAAACTAATTTCTCTAGGAATTTGCATGATGTCATAATGTAGGAGGGTTGCTATTTATGTATTAAGAACTAGCACCATTGGTGTTACCAGGTGAAATATGTCATTTTGAAAAGCAATAAATATATTTTTAATAAAATTCATTTGTTTGTTCTTTCTATTCTCAATACATAAATAGCAACCCTCGTATAACCAACAAATAGAACTACTAAACTACCAAGAGGTAATTAAAAATAAGTAAATATGGTAACAGAATTTCACGTTTCACTTTTAAAAATAAATGTCTCCACAATCCCGCTCGCCAGCATTAAAAAATATATACAAATACTAATTATTGCATGCAGAAGTTCGTATACAGAAATTTTTAATTTACAGTAACCAAAAGAGCAAATTAAAGCTTAAAATTTCTTTAAACTCTTGCAATTTTTTTGAATACAGAAAATTGTATTTACTGTGAACCAAATAATTTTTATTTTACTTTTTAATCAATACCACTAATTCAACGTAATTTCAGGTAAAAGAGTAGCAGAAAAAGAAAAGAAAAATCAGAATAAACGGGATGTTTCCCAAAAAAAATCCAAGTTTGCCTTTTATCTCGATTATGTAATCCTTTAATTCTAAATAAATAAAAGTTCTCAATTTGGGCCACTCTGTACTTAAGCATTCAAAATAAAAGTCCAAAGTATATTTACTTTATTAAGCAACTGAATACTCATTTAGAAAAGGAAATTGTTAACAAGAAATCGATTCTCATACTAGCATGTTTCCGTCGGTAAACCGATAGGAATATGCAATTGCCGGCGGAACAAGAAACGAATGTTAAGGATCAGAATTGCTAAAAATTACACACACCAATGTCAAAACTAACACTAAAAATTCCATTTTTCCTAAACAAAGCTATTATTAAGTAGAGATCCTTAATTAATATTTTAATTGCAATAATATGAATCATTCATATAGTAAACAAACAGTAATATATATATATATATAAATATATATATACTTCTCAAAACGAAACAAGAGCAACTTTTAAACATTTTGTAAATTTTACTTCTTTATTATATAATTATATGTAGGGGTTTTCGTTATACTCTAGAGTTTTTATTATTTGGCTGTAAAATATTTTAAGGAAAAGTGATAATGAGATTTGTGAAGTTATTGACATAATAAAAATGTTTTTTTTTTCTTGGAAAATGGTATGTCAAAATACCGAAACCTAGGGTAGACTTGAATATACAGTGTGTCTACTTAAGTTGGAACCATATGGGAAACTTTTTTATTATTAGTTTTATGAAAAAAAGTTCTTCTTTATAAAAAGTTCTGCATGGTCTAAAACCTGAAATACAACCATCAGATTTAAAATTTGTTGAGCCGTATACAAGGTTTGTCGAAAAATATAAATTTTGCTCAAGAGTAAAGTACCTTTATTTTTGACAATATCGAAAAATGTTACTAAAAATAGTTGATCAGAATTAAAAATTACGTTTAAATATGCAAGTACATCCATTTAAATTAAAACTTCAGATTAATCTATTTTTTACTAATATTTCTATTTTGAATGAACATTTATCTCTTGTGATTACGAAACACATGATAACCTTTTAGTTTTTCGATGTTTTCTAATAATTTTGCAATTAAAACGCGTAATAAGTGCACTACAGTTAAATTTGCATTATTGCAAAACATACGTTTTAAAAATAATTTTATTAAGGCCCTGAATACTGGTTTATTTCTAAATTGAGGTAAGAAATATTTTAAAAATTTAGGAAAGGAATAGGTAGTTAAATAAATTATTCATGTTTAGCCATCCAGTGAGAGAGAATTCAAGATAAGAATTATTTATCTTTCCATATTTATAATAAAAAAATGCATAAAAATAAAACTATAGAATCTCTGTACAATATCGAGGTATGCATGCAATAATATTTCGAATTATTTCTTGGACCTAGCTAATTCCCATTTATCCATGATAACATACTCGACATGTAAGTTTCTTAGGAACTGACGATACATCAAGCGTTTTCCAAATTTGTTTGATAGAATTTAAATCGGGACCCCGCACTTAATCAATTAAACTGAAAATTACGGTCATTAAGACACTTTGAAACTGTTCTACCCATACATGCTGTCTTGCATTATTATGCTGATGGATACATTCTGGATCTATATTTTCAGTAAATGTTACAGTATTTGGCTTCATAACTTCGTTCTTTTATCTCTATGTCGTCAATTATCTTCGTCAAACAACTACAAAATATGTGCAGCCATTTAAAGTATTCCCACCCAAGTTATAATTCAGCTAATTCCAAATGCCTACCTTTCTGGAACTATGCATTAAAAAAAAGCGCCTACCTTTTCGATTTCCAGGACTATAATACGTACATTAAAAGGATCATCAGTAAACATCACTTTATTCTATTGTTTCATGGTTCAATTAATATGTTCTTCTTCAAGCAAGCACTTAGTTCTATGATATACACAGTTCAAAAAGTGTACTTGACCTCCACAGTGTACCCAGTGGATGAAAGTTAAGATAGAGGTGAAATTTGTATTTTAAAGTGGGTATCTGAGAATTTAATCAGACGAGCGCTATCGGCTTTGTAAGCCGTCAGCAGAACTCAGAAAATTAGTCTTATTGAATATCTCAAAAGAAAGTTTCTTTTTGTAGTGTTGTACAAGTATTTAGGACGTTCGCTAATTGGCCCTAGAAATTCATTTTCTCTGGCTGTAGCCGCCCTTCTACGAGGCGGATAAGTTTGTCTTTTAAAAATTCCATAAATTTCCTATCTTACCCGGGTTATTTATCGCAGAATGATTAAAATTTAACAGTTTTACGACCCATCATCTTGGAAAGTCGTCTTGAATCAAAGTAATTGCCATAACAATATAAATCTTTGCGAGACAGAAATCTACGCCCTGGTGGCTTTCCAAGCGCATCAACAGCCTTCGATAATTCCTAAAAACTTTCAATTGAATATCGATAGAAATTCAAAAAACGAATAAATGTATCATATTTCGCTTATTAATCGAATAGAGGATAAACGACGATAAGAACATTGTTTTAGTTTTCATTTATAAAAACTATATGTTTACTGGAAGGACATACAAATTATACTAAATTATAATAAGTTAGTGATTCCTTTTTCGTTGTGATCAGTTTGAAATTAAAATAAGTTAGGAAAATTGTATTTTGATAATAGAAATAATATATTTTCATCAATTATGTTAATTTATGGAAAAAATGCTTTCGAATTTTAAGGAAGCATATTTAACGAAGAGAAAAAGTCAATCTAACGCCTATTACATATTGTAATTAGATGAATAAATATTGACGATTTAACTTTCAATGTTAATTATATTGTTTCTTTAATGAAAACTGGCATCCCAACAGATGAATGTAATATTAGGTATAAAGAGATGTATAGCTCTTACTAAAATGACACTACCATTTGGGCATACAATTAACTAGGCATTCTCTTATTTTATTAATATTAAGGTCGTGGATTGGTCATAATTAACAGCCGTGTTTGGAATAATTAAACCGTGTACTCCTTGGAATTTGTAACAAAAAATTCAGGTCGACGTTGAATTATAGTTACAATGTTTGTCATGAGAACGCAAACATCCTTAGATTCTCAACAATAATGGTAATGTGATGAAATGATCAATGGTGATAAATAAAAATAAACAATTACAAAATGGCTTCGGGTGTCCGATCGAAGAAACGAAACGAGTTCCACCATTAAAATGAGAAAGACATACGTTGAACCTCTTGAATTAAAAAGAGATGGAAAGAAAAGTTTCCAGGTTATGGAGTGAATACTCAGCGTCACCGTCATCAACAGAGTGAGAGAAACAATAAAAAGAGATATACATCGGTTATTTTTTCCGACCAGAACAAAGATTCGCTAAGAAATTGAATGAGTAAACCGTTTTAAAGCAAGTTTATGAATACATACCAGCTTTAGGAGCTCTAAATGCGTGTATATCCAGCTAAAAAGTATAAATTAATCCTGTTTGGTATAAATAATCACAGTAAAAACATAAGCCACTCAATCACAGCTTCACAAAACACTTATTTCAAGTACGACAAAACTATTTCCACACACTGTAACACACAATTCGTTCAAATAAATAATATTGGCACAAAAATCATTCCTCGCGTATACCTATCACAAAGTCAACGGCAGGCACAAGGCACAAGCGACTGTGAGAACGATTTAGTTTTGAAACGAACTTCCACGAGTGCTCACGAAATGCAATAACATAGGGAATCCGAGAGCGACGTTGTCATATCAGGGAAAATATTTTAAAATCATAATTACCATAATTTTTTCTAATATTCTCCAGATTTAAATTCGTTTAAAAACTACTTTTATTTGAGGAAGTTTCTAAAATCAGAATAAATAAAAATTAGATTCTAAGAAATTTTCAAGCAGTATCACGAATCAATTAACAACCGGCATAAACATAGCAATTATTAGCACACAAAATAATATCCAAGAATGATTATTATAATAAATAACTTACAGAACTCTAAGCAGAAATACATAGATATAAACACACAATTAAAAACAAATGTTATTAATATTAATCAAAATAGTTAAGAAACTAAAAATATTAATAAATTATTAAAATAGTTATAAATTGAAACTATTTTTAATAGTAATAACCCAAGGACATCGATAATTAAGTATTTATCAATGCCCCCATTTGTTGCTAATTTTAGAAATATGTTTACTAAACAGTTTGAATATATTTTCTATCAATTTTAGTAACACAAGAGAGTCGTAGCATTTTGAAATATTTTATGTTATTTTTTGGTAAATACGTCGAACATTTCAATAATAATGGAAGAATCAAATGTGATAGTAATTATCATCTTACCGTTGCAATTTTATCCTAATTTGATTTGAAAATAATTTCCAATCATCTACATAGATATAACCTTAGCGCAATTTTTACTGTTCTAAAACTCAGTATATCATCAATTTTATGGAATAAAAAAAATACCTAGGTATATAAATTGCGGCATTTCTTAAATTGTATGCATAAATATGCATCAAATAATTAATTATTTAATAAAAATGAATATTTATGTTTACAAATACACAATACTTATTTAAAAAGTTTTTGAAAATCGTGGAATTTTAAGACAAATATATCTTATCTTCTACATTTATAATCATTATTATTTATTTTTACTATCAAAACTTTATTTACGAAGTATTTTTAAGTATTTTTTCTTTTTACAATGTATCTATCACATAGATTAGCTTTACCTTTCGTCTACTTTGTATGAGATAGCGATTTGAGAAAATTCTTTTATTCAGCCGACAACACCGCAGAGTGGAACAATTCGAAATTAATGCTCTAAACGACCAAATACTTACGTATCCACACATCACACGTCACAATATAACATCGTGCTAGCCTAAGTAAATTTAAATTTTACCCCAAGTGTACATCTTCCTATGTGGTACACATTTTTCTTTCTCTTATGCTATTTTAGTGCCTTTCTTCGTCCATCAATATGGTCGTTTTCTTTCTTTATTTGTACTAGGAGATGGTGGCAAAACTAAGTAGGAATTCATGTGAAGTGTATACAGGGTGTGTTCACAAACGCTCTGCAAAATATTGACGAACTCATTTGACGTAAATCACATTATCAAAAAATGTTTCGGAAGAGAACGAATGCTCTTTAAAGATGGCGCTGCAACTTCGGTTTAACCCGGTATGTGGGATTTTTGGTAAAAAATTCAAATTTGAATTTTTGTCTATTTTACTAAGTATTTTATGTTAGTATGTTCGAATGTACCGTATTATATATTATTAGTTCTGAAAGCCTGCAGACCCATGGCTTCATGCACTATCTTTTTCCATTTCTTCCTGTCATTTGCTTTTTCTCTCCAGTTGTTGATCTTTAATAACTTTAAGTTTTTTTAGCACCTCGTCCATATATCTCATTTTTAGTCAGCCTCGTTTCCTCCTTCCTCCTTTGCTATATTCCATCAGTATTTTGGGTATTCTTCCATTTTCCATGCGATCCATGTGTCTTAATCAATTACCCATAAGTAAAATATTATCCATAATCTCAAATTTGAATAGATACAATGAAACTCGAAATCGTTACCACAAAAATTCTTTAATTCCAAACATTCAACAACTAGTTTCGACTTTACAGTCATCCTCAGGGCTGTAATGACAATAAATAAATGCACTTACCAATAATCTTAATTAATTAAAGATTAACACTTTTGATATATAGCAATATAGCAAAATTAAATGTTAAACATTAGAATTGAATGTTGAATGTTAAATATTCTAATATTATAAAATTAGGAAATTTCAGTTCAAACAATAAAAAATTAAAAGAAAAAAGGTCTTAACTGTAGGCAAATGCTTCAAGGAAAACTCTATCAGATAATTTAAACCAAAATATAGACAAGTAAAGAACGTAATTAAGATTGAAAATTAAGGATAAAAAACATGGAGAATTATTGTAAGTAGGAAGAGGAAACCAAAGGGAGAAAGAAAGTAAGGAGGCTCCTTAAAATGAGAAACAGGATCCAATACAAATTCCAGAAGTCTTAGAAAACCGAAGAAACGGTCATGTCAAGGTTTGCTCTCTCTCTTCTGTTTCTGCAACTATTAATTTTACCATATTCACTAATTTATTGCTTACATGTAGTTCCCTGAATACTACATATTGTTTACGTCTCTTTATCTTGTCGAAAACCTGCTTAAAGTCTATAAAAAGTAAATATATTTCTGTTTTTTGGCGTGAATATCTCATTTACCACTAATCTTTCCTCTCTAAACCAACATTAATATTCACCTACAACTTCTTCCATCTTAGCACTCAATAAATCCGTTATATATGAAGCAAGAATTTTGTAAGCTAAATTTAGTAAAGTTATACCTGTATCATTTTCATAGACTGACCTTTTTTGGGGTATAGCATAGCTTCTTTCCATAGTCTCGATATTTTTTCTTGCACCCAGATTTCTTTTCTTAGTTTAAGCATGTTCGCAATTACCTTTTCCTCTCCATATTTGAATATATCATCTCTCATGCAATGTTTACCAACGCTTTTGTTATTTTTAGTTTATTTATGAGTTCTCTCATTTCTTTTATCTTCTCACAAACTTGCTGTTTCGTGTCTTAATTGTCCTCCTCTCATCAATTTTTTTACCCTCAATTGGATTTAACAGCTCATTAAAATATTCCCTTCATCTGTTCAGTAGGTACGTTTATTTCTTCTATAGACTGTTTAAATTTTTTTGTTGTTTTTTGCCTTCTGTCGACCCTTTGGTACACGTATTTCTTATTTCGTTTGTATTCCTGTATCAGAATCTGATCCTCTATAGCTTTTTATCTTCGTTATGTATCTTTCCTGATTTGTTTTTATTTTTACATGGTTTCTTTAGTTTGAAACTGACCCATCCAGAAATCTGCTTTCTTTGGAGGCATGCACTTTTAATTCTCATATCTTTTTCGTTTGCCAAATCTATTAGTAACTGTTCATTATATATGTAAGATGTACAATATCACTTACGGATTAATTTATTTTTTGTGTCATACAAGAAAATCAATTAAAGCGTCCTATAGTATTGATTATGTCATACTTTAGACTCTAAAGTTTAGAGGAAGCCGGCCTCATCAGCACAAAAATGAAAAAAAAAATGAGCATGCTTTAAACAAATATAACCTACTCATTTTTGCAATAATAACTACACTTGTTTTCGTTACAACCTATGCAACGTCCACTTTTTAGGGGGTTGGAGTCGCTCACTCGACGATGCTCTTCTGGTACGTAATTAGGGTAACTATTTTTGGACCAACATTCGTTTGTTTCTATCCAAATACTTGTTACTGGCTCAAATTTTTAAATTTTCCTCAATTAATTATTTTGTTAGTTGAAATAATACCCGAACATGCTAAAAAAACTATCACTGACCGTCTTCTAGACAAATTAAAATGAGCACTCATACCATCGATTACATCAACTGCGCCTTTGGTAGCATTAAAAAAAAACAAAGATTTCTGGTTTTTTGGCTTCATTCAAACAAGTAAAGGATTTTTTTGAAAACCAAATAACCTGCTATAGAAATCTCTACTCTTTGTAACACCAAAACGAAGTGGTATTCTTTGTTCCTTTTTATTAGTCGGGCTTGTTAATTCGTAGTGAGTTAACATTTTGTTGGGGATTGAAAGTGAATAATTAATAATAATAATAAAATCTTTATTTAGCCAATTTTGCTATTTCCTTACAATTCTAATTCTATATTGGGTATACAGGGTGTTTCAATATTCGACCGACAACGTTTAACAGGTGATAGCCCTTAATGAATGGTGAAGAATGAGATAGGAATATAAACCCTTAAAGTGTTTAGTTTCTGAGATACAGGGTGTTAAAGTTGTAAAAATAAAATTATTTTTTCTAAATATTCTGAAAACGCTTTTAGATTTTGAATTCAAACTTTGGACATAGTTCCCTAATTCCTAACCTAAAATTTTAAAGTTGATTACAATTTTAAATCTTCATCCAGTGGCGTAGTGTAACCTTTAGGCGTAACTTTAATACCCCTAATTTGTACGTCACTGGCTAAGTCACCATTTTTTAACCTTTATCTAGTTGCTTATTTATTTTTGATCAAAAAAGTTACTAACTTTTATAGTGCCAAGATCAACCGTTTTCGAAATATTTGGCTTTAAAAAAAGTCTACAAATCGTTTTTATTATGTCGATTTAGAATATTTTAATTTATTCCTAATAATCCTATAAATTAGGAACACCTCTTGTCATTATGAATAACTTGAAAGATGAAGCGGAAAATTCCCAAATTCAAAAAAGAGTTAAATTAACAGATTCTACAACAATTTCAATTCAAACATAATGTTTAAAAAAACAAGGTGAATAAAAAACTAATATTTAAGGGTAACAAGTAATAACTAATCTCATAATAAATGTTCAAAGTGTTCACCATTTACTTGATAGCACTGCCTATAACGTTCTTGCATTGAAAAACATGCCCTACTAAAAAGAGTCGAATCAGAGTGAATAATTGATGCAGCTGCCTGAATTCTTCCTATTACCTCTTCATCCGTTTCAACAATGGTGTCGTCAAAAAAAGAAGACAATGTTTAATGGCACATCTTCTAAAAGTTCATCAAGAACTTCTTCTAAAAAACGTGAGTAGATTGCTACATTTAATTTATTTGGCAAAATATTTGGCCCAATTAAACAATTTCCTACTATACCTGCCCATAAGTTCATCGAAAATTTACTTTGAATACTCTTTGGCGAATACAATGGGGGTTTTCGTCAGCCCAAACGTGGTTATTTCGGTAGTTGAAAATCCCCTCTCTCGTAAATTTCGCTTCATCTGTGTACAAAACATATTTTGAAAAATTATGATCCTCACGACATTTTGCACTAAACCAATTAGAAAATTCTACGCGTAGTGAATAATCTTGTTGTTCTAATGCCTGGACTTTAGTAAATTTGTAAGGCTGTAATATTTGTTCTCGCAAGACTCTCCATACAGTATTATTATTCACATTAACTTCAATACGAACAGTCCTTGTTGTTCTTTGCCTTCCTGCATGATTCCTTTTAATTATTAAATTTTCAGTTTCTCGCAATCTCCTCTCAATGCTTGCAAAAGTTGAATGATAGAGTATTCGGCGAAAAACTCATTTTTTTAAGAATTTAAAAAACCTACTTAAAATTTAATAAATAACAAAATATTCACCAATACAACAATAAACAATAAGCACACAAACTGTCAAAAAACAGTCATGACATACGTCTACTAAATTTAGTTATAAACCTAATATTAGTAAACGTTCCAATTGAAGTAATTTGTTTAAAGCCAAATATCTACTCATTTAATCAAAGTTTACGACTTATTTTTAAGTTTGCTGGCATTAACACTGGATTAAACTATACTAACTAGTCAAAACTACAAAAGGTAATATGCAGGAAAGCATAGATATGGACGGAATTAATGGAAAAACGAAAAATGCAAATAGGGAAATTTGTCTGTCAATTAATTAAAACCGGTCCTGTATATTTACCTGTTAATACAAGTATAAACCCTCTCCAAATTTTATCTATTTTCAAGTTATTCATAATGACAAGAGGTGTTCCTAATTTATAGGATTATTAGGAATAAATTCTAATATTCCAAATCGACATGATAAATACGATTTGTAGACTTTTTTTTAAAGCCAAATATTTCGAAAACCGTTGATCTTGGCACTATAAAAGGTAGTGACTTTTTTATCAAAAATAAATAAGCAACTAGATAAAGCATAAAAAATGATGACGTACAAATTAGGGGTGTTAAAGTTACGCCTAAGGGTTACAGTACGCCACTGGATGAAGATTTAAAATTGAAATCTACTTTAAAATTTCAGGTTACGAATTAGTGAACTTTGTCCAAAGTTTGAATTCAAAATCTAAAAGCGTTTTCAGAATATTTAGAAAAAATAATTTTGGTTTTGCAACTTTAACACACTGTATCTCAGAAACTAAACACTTTAAGGGTTTATGTTCCTACCTCATTCTTCATCATTCATCAAGGGCTATCACCTGTAAAGCGTTGTCGGTCGAATATTGGAACACCCTGTATATAAAAGTACATTGATTTCTTCTTAATGTATTAATATATATTATTAATTTCGTTTAACAGAGCATTAAAAAGATGAATCACTTTTATAAATAAGGATTCCATTAACCCCTTTCACTCCAACAGTCAATTTAAGTTGTCCTCTCCATAACAGATACCTTTTTTGTTTTTATCAAAATTTATGCAGGGTTTGTTAATTTTTGGTATGACAAAGTGAGAATCAGAAACATAACAGCAGCAGACTTGAAATTTAGATGTTGACCAGAACATACACATGTGGATATCAATCTAAACCAAGGTATCCTCATATGGATATTGCAGTAAAGACAAACCTATTGATTTTTTAAGTAATGAAAGACAATATATTCATGACAAAGTTTATTGAAGCAAAAAACTGGTAACACAAAGGGGAAAAATTACTTGTGGAATTCGGTAAAATGTTCAGGACCGCACTGACCTGGCTTATCTGGACATTCGATCCAAACATTTCGAGTTAGCTTTTTTTGGCGTAACATTCGGCAAATAACGGATATTTTTCAAAGTGTTCGACTTTTTCATTCCTCTTTAGGAAAGTTGCCAATTACATCATCTTTTTTTGTCTCACCTTCAAGGTTGTCATCGTTATTTTCCTATAATATTATTCACTATTCTTTTTCAAGATGCCATCGTAACACAATTTTATATAGTCATATATGGAAATCTATCAGCTTTCGAATATAGGACTTTAGAATAATATTTTTTCTCAAACCAAACTGCATCAACGGCATCTATATTTTGTATGTTCGTAATTTTCCTCCGACCATGTAACGATTTTTTTCAAAAAACCAGCATAGTGCTTACTTGTCAATAAATATACGTCCTTTTTGTCCTAACAATCAGGTGCATGTCTGGTAGAATATGGTGGGAAGAAAATCGAATGAAGTAAAGAATGAAAAGATATGTATTTCGGCTCGTCATAGATTTATCGATAACTTTTGGTCCAGCACATAATTGTCATTCCATTAATCAGAAATATAAGGACATTTTACTAATCCAGTTAAAAAATTTAAGGCAATTAAGACATTAATTTTTTCTTTCCCTAGGTTTTTTTTCATTAAAGCACAAATGCTGTAATTGTATTTTTTTTTGTCTTTTTTCGTCTCTCTTGTTTGCACACTCACAAAATTTAGATACGGATATTTGGACAATTAACTGGATCTTTACTTTCTTGGAAATTAATTTCAAGGTGAAAATCATAATCAGCAGAAAACTCAAGCAATGGTTTAGATCCTTTATAGGCAAAAGGATCATTTAAAACCTTTCAATTATCAAAGCAGTATATTCGTCGTCCTTTGTATTTAAATAACTTCCATCACGCACTTACTCATGTCAGAATTGTCACTAACTTCATATTCTGGATCATCAGTCATTGCTACTGTTACCAGATCAGTTTTCACAATCCATTCTGATTGATTTTACCACTAAAACGTGTTGACACTGACAGTTTACAGCAACTTACAGACTTAAAAAAGACTGATGTGTAAACTTATTATTTTATTCATTTTCAGATTTCATTGAACGATTTTGTAATTCACAGCTTTTAACATACCACTAACTCGGATAATTTAGGGATAACCTACATACCATTTTATAAATAATAAGCACGTTAGCCCTTTCATTGTTCTACTTTACTGTAAGTTATTTAAGAAATGACAACACGTCATAGACTGCAGTGTCCATCCTACATTTTAATATGATTCTTATACATTTATTTTGTACTACGATTACTCATAATACATATGTGTAATTGTTCTTGAGAACAAAAGAAGAAAAACGATATGCAATAATTAAAATAAGAGTGTATTAAAAATAATTTAGTTTAGTATTCTTCTGAAAAGCCCCACTTTTTTTCCCAAGTTTCTTGGATATTTTATGGTATATACTTATTCTTATAGGGTATAAACAGGGTTAAGATTATATATACGGAGTTGGGATAAAATATGGAACCAAGTAAATATATCTTTAAAACGAAACGGAAGATATTTATGAAATTTTGCAACAACAAAAAAATGTACATCAGATGCATTTTGGCCCATTGCACTTATTTGTATAATTTCATAAATATCGCCCGTTTCGTTTTAAAAATTGGTTCCATACTTTATTCCAACACTGTATATATATACTAGTTCTACTGTTATGGTTTTTATTTTTATAACAGTATTTCTATCTGCGAAATTCTAACAAGCCGTCTTTGTTCCTATTACCATACATTTGGTTTTGTTTGACTTCTGTTTCAATTTGTTTACACAAAGTCAGTCATACAGCATACCCAATTCATTAACTGTTTTATAAATATTTCAACCTACAATAAATATTAACGTATCATCGGCAAAGAGACTTAAAAAGAAATGTTTTTTATAGCGTTTATCTAGAGTATAAACAACAGAAGACAGAGAACACTCCCTTGAGGTACACCATATTGAGACTCAATTTTATTTGAAATATGATTATTTATTTTCGTCTGATGGTACCAATTTTAAATTAAGTCTGTGGCTACCGTTGTTATTCCAAGTGCTCGTACTTTGGAAATCAATAGACCAATAGACGGTTTCAATATAAACACTCAAAACAATTTTACCTTCATTTATTCCCTCTCGTCATCGTGATCATACATATTATAATGAGGTTTCACAGAAAATTTCAAAGAATAGCTTTAACTAATCCTTCGTAATAACTTTAATAACTTTATCTACTGTTGATAATAGATTTATTGACCTACACTCTTCACACTACACACTATTTTATACTGCATATAAGAGTACAATATTTAACAACAAATAAAACCCACGACGCAGGTAATATCTTTAAGAAGCCTTTTATTTAAAAAACGGTCACTCGAACTTACATAGTCATCCGATTTATTATCCAGGGAGAATTCGTTAGAAGGATGCCTGTCTGCATATATTTCTAAGTTGTAAATACAGTTAATTCGTATATAAATCAAAGCATGTATCTTGATACCATATTTTTTTTGTATGTTTGGCATATAATTACGAAAGTGACATCGTCCACGAAAGCCATACAATATCTGATCTAAGCTCACTTACACGCCAATGGCTTTTGTCAGTTTGACATAAAAATTTTAACGTCTCCCCAGGTACATCAAATCTCTATCAAGACTTTCTTCCCTATTTATTTTATCATCCACTTTCCAATTCGAAAGATGACTCACTAACTTCATCTTCAGTAGAAAAGTCATTTTCATCTTCCAATAATTCGTATAGAAGTTGTAAATCTTTAGGGCTGTTCAAACCGTAACACAATTTTAAAGAACTAGTAGCCATGTAAAAAACTTATTTGAGAAGGTCTCACAGACCCCTAAGCAACTTTAAAACGAGCTCGAGAGCCACGAAATAATAAAATCATCTCTTAATTAGTCAACTTGAAGGAAATCTGGCGGCTTATTTCATAAATTTAACGTTGATGCCGCTACACAAGAAAGTGTTTGGGTCTGTCAGACCCCATATACGTAATGAGGGGTTGATTCAAATAGCAAATTTCGTTAAAAGTCTCTATAAAAGCCGTTTCGAGAAAAATCGATTTAAACTTTTCGTGTGTCTATGTATACGTTTCGATTGACTAACAAATAATTTTCTAAATTATCATAGATGACTATGAGAAATCACTTTTTTGTAAAAATGTTGAATTTTATTAAATATCATGTCGAAATGACGACATTTTGAAAGAAAATTATGAATAAAAATATCCAATGTCTCACCCAAACGAGCCTCTTTTGACAATTAAAAAATCGTATTTAGACAATTTTATTGAGCGCATTTAAAGAATTAAATGTACAAAATAATATTTAACAGAAATCCGTTTTGAAATTATTTGAAATAAATTTATGGTTAGAGTGTCATGTTTAAAAGGATCTGGCTCCTTTAATAAAAATTTTTGGATTAGGGGATTTCCGTTAAATTCACATAAAATGAGCTCTAAAATTTGGAGTTTTTCTCTGAAGCAGTTTCTGGGCACATTGTACATTATCTTTCTCTTTATTTAGTTAAAAAACTAATACAGTACATAATTTTAAAAATACAATATTACATAGTATAATGATAATATATTTTACGCTTTCCAAAAAAAATATAATTTTATTTTCCAACATTGACAATAATACTTTAATACTTAGCAATCCAATCAATATCATAATCACCATAATCATGAAACAAAGTTAATACCACAAAAAAAGTTTCACATTGACCTAAAATTAATAATTGTTGTAACTAGGTACTAAAAATTCCAAAAAGAATCCCCAATATTTACTTTCCTAAATAATATTTTTTATGATTTTTAAAATAACTTATATTTTAAATTAATTTTTTTTATATACAGGGTGCGGCATTAGTGCGTCGAAATACGATTAGTCCGCTATTATTGAAGTTACGAAAAAAAAGATTTTACAAAAAGTATAGCCCGTCTTAAGATTCACATTTTAAAATTAGTCCTAAATATACAGTGTGTTCAGGAACGCTGTGCCAGACAAACATTTTGTTTTTTTAAATGGAACACCCCGCATATTTTTACATTTTTATAATCCTCTTGCCGAGCTAATTTATTTAGTTAAAAATCAATTGAAAATCATCTTACGCATATTAAAACCACGTTTGTACAGTTTTTTTGCATTTGCAAAAACTCAATTGTCTGAGAAATAGAATTTCCCTTAACAAAAATGCTCCTAGATAATAAATCAATTAGAGGATTAAAATAATGAAACAAGCTTAATTATAAAAATATTTCATGTGTATGTAGGAATAACCCAAAATTATGAAACAACAATTATACCTACTTAATCTTCTTAGAACCATTGGCCTAGCATCGGCTGTTATTGGATTCTAATAGGATTTAATTCGTTGTGCGCATCCCTGGTGTAATGTATGTTTAAATCAAAAAACAGTTTAGAATAATGTTCTAACAGACTATATTAGTATTTTTATTATTTTTAAACGCTTGCTTTTGCTTTTGCTGATATAACCTAAGGAACGTTCTACTGATGAAATTTCAGTAAACCAGTAAAGTATTGATAATGTAACGTATAATAACTTAGTCTAGTATTGTTGGTTTGCTGTATTTGCCTGCTTCTGGCATACCGGGGCAAACTTTTAAAGCTACGATTAGTGACCTGTATAGTTTAACGTTGGTAAAATATTCATTTGGTCGTTACCTCGTATAATTCATATTTTATTGCAGTTTGTTCACACAGATTTATTGCACTCTTCAATATTTCTTCCGAGTATAGTATTAGTGTGGATTAAGATTACTAGTTACTACCTATAATACTAGAATGGTTTTAGTCGAAGAAAACCCATGGATTCGCCGTTATCCCCAGTCATTGCTAACATTTTCATTGAATTCTTTGAACAAATAGCGCTCGAATCCTTTCACTTCAACCTAAAGTTTGGCTCCGTTATGTAGACGATACTCTCAGCATTTGTTCTTATGGTCAACACACATTTCCTGCTTTCCTAAATAATCTTAACCCCTTAACGCACACTTTTTTTGAAAACAACCGGCAAATATTTTCAGTACCTTGTTTTGGCAAAAAATAAGAAAAAAATACAAAATCAATCAAAAATGTTATATTAATTTTGGGTTTTAACCGACATTATAGATAAGAACTGAATATTGCAATCTTGCACATACATCGACTTTTCTTATCGAATTGCTGTTTCGACAAAAACATATTTTTATCAGTAAAAATATTTACGCTTTTTTTCTCTTAGCTATCGTATGGGAAAATAACAGCAGCATAAGATAAGACGCCGCTCGAATTAACTCGAGTATGCAAATTAAGGAGTTAACAACTAACACCCTAACATAAAGTTTACCAAGGAAATAGAATCCAATGGCTTCCTTCTTTTTCTGGATATACGAGTAAACACAAAAGTATTTTTGATTGCTCTGTATACAGAAAACAAACCATATCGACAGATATCTCCATATGCCTTACACCACCATTCAAGTCAATCATTAAATAACTCTGTAGTTCTATGGGCTATCTCCATTTCTGAACCAGGGCTGCTATTCTTAGATCATTCGATCTCATTTCGAATATGGGTACTCGTTTACGAAATAATGTTTCCTAATGCACATGAAAATTGGTATTCTTAAACATCATGCGAATTTGCAATTTCGATTGACTTGCTACTCGCATGAGTCTACCAGGAAACATAGCATGTGTAGCATTAAAAAAGAAGTTAATGCAAGAGTTGGTGGATCATCTAGTACCAGTAGTTTGATAGCTGACGGAGAAACTGTTCTCAGCATAGTAAGAGTTCCCAACTAGCAATTTATGGACAACTCGGACTCTTTTTGTAGCACTTCTACGTCATGTAAAGTGTTTTCAAAATATTTCAGTTTGTGTCCACACATTTCCAACTGATTGTGTCAAAAAAGTGTGCGTGTCTAAATAGAAATATTTTGCACATAAGAGTTTAAAATATTTCTACTTTGTGTCAGTTTGGACTCTTCAAATATATTTAGACACAAGCGGGTCGACACGGAATAGACACAAGTTTGTCGAATTTGTTTCTTAACATGATGTTTCTAATTTGTTACCTAAATGAGTATAACCGGCACAATAATGTCCATGTGGGTACATTTTAATCATAAAGTTTCTTTAGTGTTGCTACATTGTGTTGTAGGGCCACATAGAGATCCATATAGAAACATTTGGACGCACTTTGTTTCTATAATGTGTTTAGTTATATCAAGTCAATCTTTTGTATGCTAATAATAGGGTAAATGTGGATGTGAAAAATTTAAGAAAATGGTAAAAGTTCAAAAAAGTGCTACTCAAACTGTACGCACTACCACTTATTATCGACGAGTAAAGAAGGAAATAGACATTACTAAGAGGAAATTGTGCGAATTTATGAAAAAACAAAAGCAAGAGCGCCATTTTCATTAGAAAAAACCAACAACCAACATTGCAGTTGACAAAAAAAGTAAAAAAAATCGTTTAACGCTGTACGTACAATAAATATTTATTTGTACAGTACTAATTTCCATAGTTTTAACAATTGTGTTGTTACAAAGAAATATTTACAAAAAAGTAAATACAATGCTCAACAGAAAATAAAAGTATAAACACTTCAATAACAACAACCAGAGATAAGTAATATTATAAATTAAAGTAAACACTGAAAAACGACTATTTTTCGCACATGGAAATCATTCTCGATTTGTAGGAATCACTCGTTGCAACTACAATAAAAAATTTCGCATACGGATTCATAAGTCATTCGAAATCGAGCTTTGAAAATACAGTTTTCTTGATTTCATTCTAGATTCGAAATATTTCGTAGTCGAAATAAAATCGCTTGATCTGAGAATAAGAAAGACGCCAGGATACCTTTTATGAAACTGAACAACATGCAATCAGCACTTCTCTCAAACGGCCACAAAAATTCCACATAATTCAAAGAACTTTCTCTAAATCCCAAAAACCCAAACCCAAAAATTTCTCTTCAGAACCACAACTTCATGCTCCAACAGTATCTCTGACGTATACAGGTGTTGGTAAAATTCTTCGTAAATAAGGAATCTGTACTACATATAAACCCCCAAGAAAAATAAGACAATATCTAACCTCCTCAAGGGAACCATTGCTTCCAAGGGCATATATGTATAGAATATGTATTAGTACAAACCCTTTGCATGAAGACTGGCCTATTAATACGTTTTAGAATTGCTGAATACTAACACCAGATTATATTTGAAGATTAAGCTCATCTCCCCCATACTTCCAATATAGGGTTTCATTACGTTATACAGGGTGTTTCAAAAGTTATAGTCAATTATATACGAAAATAATTCTAATTTCAACGACCTGTATACCCTAGACAGAACAACCTAACAATATTTTTTTGAAATTGTTACAGTGTTACGAGAAAGTGTTATTTCTTTATTATTGCGCCAATTGAATATAGAACGAGCCAAAATTCGAACACATGATTTTGTAATTTTTTTCAAATAAATCACCCTGTATTTTATTTTAAAAAGTGAAAATATACTTTATGGTCTTTCAATTTTATTAAACACTCTCTATAGCTAAAATCGTTAATTTCGGAGATATTTTGAATTTAATAACAGATAGAGATTTTTTTTTAATTTTTATTATAATAAGTTGGTTATTATGAAATTAATGAATTTTATAATAAACACTATAAGAATTTTGTCTTAATAACCGACGTTTTTTGAATTTTTTATAATAATTTGTTACACTTTTATTCGTTGACGGCTAACTTATTATAATAGAAATTAAAAAAAAATCTCTTTCTGTTATTAAATTGAAAATTTCTCAGAAATTAACGATTTTAGCTAAAAAAAGTATGTTTGGTTCACACTGGTAATATGTAACACCTTGCAAATACGAAAATAATTTTGTAATGTGAAGTTTGAAGTTGCCTATAATTTTTGTAAATACCTTTTTTTGATATCTCTTTTAATAACGGATCTATCTTACTTCGACGAACTAATGCTGCACCCTGTATATTTGTTGTATATTTTCTTCATATGTTAATTATTCATTTATACCTATTCATACACCGGACTTTCTACACATGTTGTAATATTAACATAACTTAGTGATTACTAGATATTTTTAATTTAAGAATTTTGGGTTTTACACTTAATAAAAATGAACCTACATTAGTTTTTACTTTAAAAGATATTACAGAAGATTTTGTTCGAGATATAATTTATGATATTTTATTTGAAATATTTCTAAAATTTGTAATATAAGGTTAATGGCAACCATAAATGGCACATAAAAATAGCAACTTACAATTCAATGCTCCAAAGACCTTTTTTAATATGAATGAGTGGAGATTGGGAATCAATATAATAAAAGAAATCGCTACCTCTAATAATTAATTATCCATAACATACAATAAATATGTTGATCAATAAAAAAGAAAACAGATCGTTCATGTTTTGAAAATATTAGATATAAAATATCAAAAATTATATCCCAGACACACTCTTCTGTAATATCTTTTAAAGTAAAAAATAATGTAGGCTAATTATTATTATATGTAAAACCAAAATTCTTAAATTGAAAAATCAAGTATTTACAAAATAATTTTGGCCAGACCCTTAGAAATTTTGAAATAAGATTCAGTGAACTCTTACGATCTTATAAATGAAAACATTACCTATTTGTTTAAGATAATTTAAGATAAGTATAATTTATCATTTATATTTATAATGAATAGATTTTACAAAGTAAGGGTAGAAACAATCATTATAATATCAATAAAATATTTAATACTACTAAGATAGCTTTTCACTGAGTATTTTGATATGTAACCGTAATTAGTTGGCCAAGCATTAAGAAATTTTAACATACGCTACTGTGAGCACTTACGAGCTTATAGATTAAAACAACCAGATAAGTTACATTACGCAAAACACCTCATCGACACAAAACACAAATTTACTTAACTAAATAACACAATGGAAACAACAGTGGAAGTACTTTATAAAAGTAACAAGAAAGAAGAACTTGATTTTTTGGAGGAATATGAAATAAAGGAACACCTAAAATATCTTCAATATACAGTATTGAATGAACAACTAAACCTGGGAAGTTCAATTATCTTAGATCACCTTTTGAACTAAATAATACTAACCAAATATATTTTTAGAAAAAAAAGAATATTGCTTCATATTGATTGACTGTCAGGTTTGGAAGACTATGGAAATTCAAGATAAGTATTATTTATCTTTCCATATTTAGTAAATAATTTTTAGTACATTTAAAAAAAATGATTAGAAAAACATTAAAATGTACGTGAATAACAATGTAAGTAATTTTTCCACTGGCAATGTGTGAATAGTTTTTTTTATTTTGAACGACTTTCACTTTGCACTAATTAACAATTTAAAGTTAGAGTTGTTAAATTCATTAACTTGAGAGTGACAGAGAACTTTATTTCAACGTAGGTGATGGACAGCAATTAGAGAGATTTGTTAACTTTTTAGTTTTTGACAAATGACGACTTAATTTGACGGTAGACAATGGACATATTTACTTTTTAGTTGATGGCGATCCACATCTACTTTTTGAAGTTTCGTATGGGTGGTCAAATTTTGTATGTTTTGATGGGTTGGAGTTGAACCGACCGTTATAATTCCAGATAGAGTGTTCCAGAAAAATGATACCGGGTAAATTTTAACTTAACTTAAAATGAGTTAATTTTAAACAATGAGAGAAAGAGTTAATTAAATGTAAACATACATCACCACCGCTGACAATAATATCTAAGACAAGGGGAGTTAGTCAATTATGTTTTGCGTGTCAACTATATGGGATCATCTCTAAACAGGGAATATAACGTAAAATTAACTAAGATTATAAGATTCATACAAATCAGTAAGACCCATAAAATTGCTAACATTAGGAGACGCGAAACGGTTGCCAAAAATATCATACAGGAAAAAGGACTCTGGAAATGAAAAAATAGACAGAAGAGTAGATTAGTACCGACTGTTATCACTGACTTAACCTCATGGCTAAAAAAGGCGTATTGAACAAGTAAACCACCATCTGAACGAATTTTTAAAGGGCCATGGCTGTTTTATGGGCTAGGATAAGATACATTTTCCAATGTCAGAAATAGGAGGGTGAAAGACCACAGATAGAAGACAGTCATCGGTTTGCAATTAATTAAAGAGAACATTATCGTGACTGTGATATCAGAACGGAAATGTTGGACAGAGTATCGGAAATTAGGATGAGTTAGAGGTGAAACGGAGAGGGTTATTGAGAAAAAAAGAAAAAACTATAAATAGTTGGAAATAATACGGGGATAATAAAATAGTAAGAAACGGGTTTATAGAAGATACAACTAGATAAGACACAGCCTGGCGGCGGCAGTTCCTCCATGCTTCAGATCAACTAACGGAGTTGTTCTTTGGTCCGTAAAAATCGGACACTAGTCCAGGTTGCTTGAACATTTTTCAACTTCTATGAAGAAAAAAAAACGTAATATCAAGTGAAAGAATAGGTATATATTTTATAACGAAAAAATAACCCCTTGGATTCTATGCAGGTATTTTACTTACTTACTTAAAAAAAATAAAGTGGTCTAATAATCTAAATTTATTATTGGTACTTGACAGGTGACTTAAGGGTTGATTTTTGCTAGTTTTAAAACCAAAATAGCACCTATTGACGGCGCTGAATGAAGGGGTTCTTAGTATATGTCAAATTTGACATTTTTCGTGAGAATATCGAAAAAAGTCATTAGAAAAAGTTGTTTTAAATAATATTTTAGATCTATGTTTCGAATTTAAGTTCAATATTCACAATTTTTGGTTTTTGCAATATTGTTCAAAATTTTGAAAATATTGATTTTTGATCATCCTTTAAATTTTTTTTTTGTCATTGACACGGGTGCAGTACAGAAAAAAGAGTAAATATTACAATGCTTTAAATGATTCTATTCTAAGTCTTCTTAGAGTTGCTTTGGTTTTTCTGGTCATCGGAGGCTTGTGAAATTGTGAGATTTGCGGCTGTATTTTATGTAGTTTTGTGTTTGTCTTGCTCCAGTGAGTTATAAAATTATCTAGTTTGTTTTCCCAGGCATATAGGTTTTTATTAAAATTGATATCTTTTTTCCCACCGCCAGAAGAGATCTTTATTAATAAAAATTGTTCTTCGATACGACCAAGCCTGACATGTGTGATTCATTTTGCATATTATTTAAGAAATTTTGAACATAAACTAAAATTGTGGCTTCAATTAACTTTTACACATGTTTTTGTACTAATAAACATAGCAAAGAGTAGTACTAACATTTCTAAATTAGATGAAATCAATCCTAAATTTAAATTTTTCAGAAAAATAGAAATAAATAAAAAATTATGGAAAATGAACTGAAACTCGGGTTATAGGTCTAAAATATTTCAAACAACTGTTTTTAATAACTTTTTTCGATACATGAAATATGTATAACAATTTAAATTAGTTATCTATACTTTATTTTTATTATATCGACTGTGGGTACCTGAAGATTTTAATTTGGGAAAACCCACCCTCTACCTCTCAGAGCTCAGTGTACATTTTACCTATAGGATTACAGTCCCTTCAATTTACTAAGCTCGTTAAATGAAATAAAGGATTATTGGTGTGCATTTACCTGTTCCCTATTTTGTAACTTATAGCTTACTTAAAAAAACTTTAATTTTATTGTTATTTTACTTCATGTCTAAAAGACATTGAGTGGATCTAAATGGAAGTAAATACCGTTCTAGGACTTAGTAACCAACTATAAAGGCGAAATTTTGATATGTGGCGTTTAAGATATTTTAAGCACCAGTGAAAATGTCGTAACTAATGAGTTTATTATTTAATATCGTAACCACATGGGAATAAAACAGTACAAACTCATTTTTTTAAAATCAAGATTATTGTATTTGTATTTTGACTCTTGTATGTACGAGGATGTATCAAAAAATAACGAGACTGGTGCTGTAACTTCTTCAGAGGTACAATTTTACGACACAAAAAAATGTGACATGAAACCTTTATCTTTAATGTACTTTCCTCAAGTAGGATTTATTTTAACTTTTGACGTTTATTACAAATTAATTATTGAATTGTCAGTGTTTTGCGTACCCGTCGAAAAAATGAAAGTGGAGCAAAGATATGCGATTACATTTTGTGTTCGGTTGGGTAAAACACCAACTGAAACTTTTGAAACTATTAAAAGTGCATATTCAGATAATACTTTATCACGATGTAGAGTGTTTGAGTGGCATAAGAAGTTCAAAGACGGTTGTGAATCAGTTGAAGATGAACCTCGTCCTGGTCGACCACAGACTACGCGAACTGATACAAAAATTACAGAAATTAATGACGATACAAAATGATCGCTGGATTGTCATAAAACGAAATTCTGACATTGTTCATTTGTCTTACGGTTCCACTCAAAAAATTATTCATGAAGATTTAGGGTACCGGAAAGTCGCAGTAAGATGGATTCCAAAAGTGATGACCGATGAACAAAAACCGAATCGAGTGACAATTTGTCGGCAGTGGAAAAGTGGAAAAACTGCAACGTAATCCACAGTTTTTTAGAGATTAGATTTAGAGCTCAACAACGCTGTGATGGAGATACTGAACAGACTATCAAAAAATGGTTTCTTAGAAGTTTACAAGTGGATAAATCGATGAGATAAGTGTATTGAACAGAATGAAGAGTACTTTGAAGGAGAGTTGTTGAAGTTTTTTAAATAAATGTTTATTTGTTATACTTATAGCACCAGTATCGTTATTTTATGATATATCCTCGTATTTCAATTCTCTTTATAACAGTCTTATAAATTCCGCCTGATACTTTTTAAAAAATTACATTTTAAAATTTAAATTATGTACTTGTTTAGTTTTTAATAAGAGTTTTTAAAATTTGATTTTTTTTCACTTTTGTTAAAATAGTGAAAATGACAAATGGGTCGTTGAGTACGCCAATGGTTTAAATGTTGATTTTCTTGCTTTGCATTCTTTTTGTAATTTTTTTAACACATTTGTAAAGGACAAATGGATACGATACGGACACACAAACAACGTGAAATTAGTGGATTCGTATATCGAAGTGAAGGTTTGTTTAATTGTGTTTTTGAAAATTAAATACCATCGTTTATTCCATTGCGGAAAGAGTAGATATCATTTCGCTTTATTTTATGAGCAATAAGTGTGCAAATGTAACGGCTCAGTTAATTACTGAAGAATATCAAGATAAACAGGTCAGTAGGAAGTATGTTCTAGAGTTAGTGAAAACATTTCAAGAGACTGCAAATGTAGCTAATAAAAAACGAAAAAATAGACCGCCTGTAGTTAATACAGCTAGTGAAGTTGCAATTTTTGGGACATGTTCATCTAGATCCTACGTTAAGTACAAGGCAATTAGCATCTGTGTCTGGGATCAATCGAACTAGCATTCAAACCATTTTGAAGAAGAACAAATTCCATCCGTATAAAATACATTTAGTGCAGGAACATAATGAAGATGATTAGGACCGCCGTTTGCAATTTTGCGAAATAATGAGTGAGCGAGTAGCGAACCCAGAATTTTCCTAAATGTATGGGCTGGCATTTTCGGTGTCCGGCTGATGTGTCCATATTTTTTAACTGGTAATTTGACTGGCGAAATGTATTTGGAATGACTGGAAGATGCTATTGAACCTACCTTGACCGATATTATTGAAAATGACCAACAGTATCGTGAAGATCATTTAATGTTTCAACAGGACGGTGCTCCTCCGCATTATGCTTTGATTGTTCGTCAGTATTTAGACCAACATTTTCTACGGCACTGGACTGGCAGAAGAGGTAGCGTTGAATGGCCTCCACGGTCACCAGATTTGTCGCTTCTTGATTTTTTTTGTGGGGATACCTCAAAAGTAAAATCTACAAAACACAACCAGCCTCTTTAGAAGATTTGCGTCAAAGAATTGTCGTAGTGCCATCGAATCACTCCGGAAATTCTTCGGAATGTGCGAGAACGTTTTGAACAAAATCTTTATTATTGTATGGACGCGGATGGTCATCAATTTGAACATTTAATTTAATTAAGAAGTAAGTAAACAACTAAACATAATTTAAACTTTTAAATGTAATTTATTAAAAAGTAATAGGCCGAATTTTAAAATTTAAAAACTGTTGTAAAGAAAATTGAAAGGGCTTTAAAATGATGTAAGCAGCGAAGTCGAAAATACCGGAAAAAGTGTCCCCTTTGGATCAAAAATCGACGGGTCCCTGTGTTTTTTAAAACGTTGACGCAGTTCCTGACAATGGCTATGTTTTGTTTTTATTTGGCCACCCTGTATTTAAATTTAAGGATTGTTGGCATTGCATAGACACTCAGGTCAGAATTTATTATTTTAACCCTAATCACTTTTGCAAGTTCAACCAACGTTTTGGTCTGGATGTATGCATATTTATTCTATTTTTTTGTTAACTGCTGTGTAGGAGAAAACATGTGTAAAATAATAATTAGTTATTATCGTCATATCAATTGTATATGAGTAAATGATAATTTCTTACAGCCCACATATCAAGTGGTAGGCACATATTGACAAAAAAGAAATCGTCCCACAATCTTTTTTTTTTGTAGAAACTTGTGTATTTCGCCACCGAACAGAGTTCAGTTTACACGCCAAACTCGTATATTATTCAAAAGAAACCGGCAAATAACAGATATGTTGTATTACAACGAGGATACAGCTCTAAGGAGATGAAAAGACTTTTTTAAAGTCAGTCTGCTCTCTCGCTCGTATGAAAGGCTTTCCGATGGAACAACGACCTCGTCGGTTGTTGTTCCATCGGAATTCTAGCAGCGAAGCAGTTTCGTTATTACGCGGGGTTGCCTCGCTTCCGCAACTTACTGAAATCTGCGATATTTTTACAATGCAACAGAAGGCATAGGTGCCAAATCATTTTAAAAATCTCTCTTTTCAAGATCTCACACGATACGTGCTAGTTGTTAACAATGTTGCCGGCGTTGTTAAATTTTCGAGAACAACTCCATATTTTTGAATAATTTTGTTTTACTTTCTAAAGCAACATTTGTTGGGGGTATTTATCAACATTGCTGAATGTTTCAATAATTGAAGAATGTGTAATTGTCACTTGTCACCCCGAAAGAAAAGTGACCACTCAAGAAATAAAGTTTTGTAGGAACACGGATTTAAAAGTTGTTTTTGAGAAAGTTGAAAAATATGACAGATATTTTTTAATATGATAGTGCCAAATAAGTAAACCCATTGTACCAAAAATCGGCTATTTTATTCGAGGTAAAATAAAGCTAGTAAGACGTATCTAACATTTATTTCAATAGCAAGGGAATTTAATACGAAAATAAAAAAAAATTAATCAACAAAATATTGCCAAATGTTAGACATTACCGGTTCGGTACAATATATCAAAAAATTATAGGGGAAGGAACCAGAAAGAACACGTCTGCTAATTCAGACAAAAACATAAGTGAAAAATAAAACAAACATAAATACATAAAGTTTCAAATAAATCAGACAAAGTAAATATGTGAAAACAGATAAATACATGAAATAAACCAAATAAAATCATATCAAATAAATGAATAAGTCAAATAATTCAAATAAATCAAATTAATCAAATAAATCAAATCAATTAAATAAATCAAGTAAAACAAATAAAATCAAATTAAGAAATATCAGTATCAAATATTTTTTATGCCATAGTATAGAACTTGAAAAGTTAGAACAAGGACATGTAAGCCGTTTTTATTGATTTTCAACGGTTTGGCTGCTACATACATCTAAATTCAACAAATGTGATTTTCAGGTGGCTGTAGATCCTTTATCAAACATAATAGATATAAAGTGTGATTAATCGTTGAAATTAGCTCGACAAGAGGTTTATACAGGGTGTTATTGAAATACACGTACATATTAAAACTGGGTATTGCGCAGATCCCCACTGAATGTAGAAAAATATTATTTTTTAAAAATACCCCTTATTAAGGGAGTTATTAATTTTTGAAAATTAATTCTAAAACAAACGTACTTCACTGATATGTTGAGGATGACCTATATAAATTAGGTTTATTTACCTATTTTAAACATCAACAGTAATTAATATGCAAGTTTTTGTCAGATGATAAGAAAACTAGTCTTGTAAGAAATAACCATGTTGCCAAGATTTTCGAATTAATTTCTATTTCCGAAGACTGGTTTTTACTACCCTCGTTATCAAAAAACTAGAATATTTGATAAATGATTGTTTTTAAACTATACATTTTTGAAACTATAGATTATTAAAATTTTAGTTGATTTACGAATCTGGCTAACACGAGCGCGTCATTTCCAAGTTGGTAAAAAGTGTTGTTACGATTACTTTTAAATATTTTTTTACGATGCCACTATTTACGAATATTGAACTAACCGATATAGTGCTGGTTTATGGGGCAGCTGGAGAAAATTCTCGGCAAGCACAAATCCTGTATCGCGAACGGTTTCCAAATCGGAGAATTCCGGACTGTCGTACGTTTATTTCAACTGTTCAGCATCTAAGAGACCATGGAAAATTTGAGAGTGTCAATGCAGATCGAGGGAGAACAAGAACACAAAGAACATTGGCGGCCGAAGAAGAAATATTGGAAGCTGTTGAAAACCGGCCTCAATTAAGTTGTAGAAGACTAGGTCTTGAAATTGGAGTGTCCTCATTCGTTGTGTGGCGGACACTTAAAGAACAAGGTTTACATCCTTATCACATCCAAAAAGTCCAGGCCTTATATCCAGGTGATGAAGAAAATAGAGTGGAGTTTTGTGAATGGATGATTCAAAAATGTGTTGATATTCCTGATTTTCTAAAAATATTATTGTATACTGACGAGGCTTCATTCACTCGTGATGGCGTGTTCAATATGCACAATACGCATATTTGGAGTGATGAAAATCCTCACGCCATTAGGGAAACTGGGCATCAAAGAAAATTTTCAATAAATGTTTGGGCTGGCATAATAGATCAGTATTTAATCGGGCCTTATGTTCTCCCGAACAGATTAAATGGGCCAGGATATCTCCACTTTTTAGAAGATATTTTGCCAGTACTCCTAGAAGAGATACCGTTACAATTAAGGCAACGGATGTGGTACCTACTAGATGGCGCTCCTCCTCACTTTGATTTAAACGTACGGCAGTTTTTGAACATTAGATTTCCTCAAAAGTGGATAGGCAGAAATGGACCTACTAAGTGGCCTCCGAGATCTCCGGATTTAAATCCATGCGATTTCTTTTTGTGGGGTCACATGAAACAACTGGTTTATAATGAACCTATTAATAGTGTTGAACAATTAACCAATAAAGTTAATGCGGTAGCCGAGGAACTACGACAAAATCCAAGACTAATTTCTAATGTTCAAAGTTCTTTGGAAAGACGATTGCAAGTGTGTGTAAATAATAATGGATGGCATTTTGAACAATTACTGTAATAAACTTTATTTTGAATTAATTGGTTTTGCTACGGCAACAGTGCAATTTCTATGGGTAAGTTCAATTTCGATTTATTTTACTTCTTTAAATATGGAAACTAGTAGGTCGGAAAAGGGGACTCTTCCCCAATATTTAAATTTTAGAATTTGAAGTTAAAATTGGTGCCAATCGTTTTTGGTCATTACATACTATTCCCCATTTTAATATGTACGTGTATTTCAATAACACCCTGTATAAAAATATAAAAATATGCGGGGTGTTCCATTTAAAAAAACAAAATTTTTGTCTGGCACTGCGTTCCTGAACACACTGTATATTTGGTACTAATTTTAAAATGTGAATCTCAAGACTGACTACACTTTTTGTAAAAACTTTTTTCGTAACTTCAATAATAGCGGACTAATCGTACTTCGACGCACTAATGCCGCACCCTGTATATAAAAAAAATAATTTAAAATATAAGTTATTTAAAATTTTTAAAAATCATAAAATATATTATTTAGGAAAGTAAATATTGGAGATTCTTTTTGGAATTTTTAGTACCTAGTTACAACAATTATTAATTTTATGTCAATGTGAAACTTTTTTGTGGTATTAACTTTGTTTTATGATTATGATGATTATGATATTGATTGGATTGCTAAGTATTATTGTCAATGTTGAAAAATAAAATTACATTTTTTTTTTGGAAAGCGTAAAATATATTATCATTATAATATACAATGTGCCCAGAAACTGCTTCAAAGAAAAACTGCACATTTTAGAGCTCATTTTATGTGAATTTGACGGAAATCGCCTAATCCAACAATTTTTACTAAAGGAGCCAGAGCCTTTTAAACATGACTCTCTAACCATAAGTTTATTTCAAATAATTTCAAAACGGATTTCTGTTAAATATTATTTTGTACATTTAATTCTTTAAATGTGCTCAATAAAATTGTGTAAATACGATTTTTTAATTGTCAAAAGAGGCTCGTTTGGGTGGGACATTGGATATTTTTATTCATAATTTTCTTTCAAAATGTCGTCATTTCGACATGATATTTAATAAAATTCAACATTTTTACAAAAAAGTGATTTCTCATAGTCATCTATGATCAATTTAGAAAATTATTTGTTAGTCAATGCAAACGTATTCATAGACACACGAAAAGTTTAAATCGATTTTTCTCGAAACGGCTTTTATAGAGACTTTTAACGAAATCTGCTATTTGAATCAACCCCACATTACGTATATGGGGTCTGACAGACCCAAACGCTTTCTTGTGTAGCGGCATCAACGTTAAATTTATGAAATAAGCCGCCAGATTTCCTTCAAGTTGACTAATTAAGAGATGATTTTATTAGTCTTTCGTGGCTCTCGAGCTCGTTTTAAAGTTGCTTAGGGGTCTGTGAGACCTTCTCAAGTAAGTTTTTTGCATGGCTACTAGTTCTTTCAAATTGTGTTACGATTTGAACAGCCCTAAAGATTTACAACTTCTATACGAATTATTGGAAGATGAAAATGACTTTTCTACTGAAGATGAAGTTAGTGAGTCATCTTTCGAATTGGAAAGTGGATGATAAAATAAATAGGGAAGAAAGTCGTGATAGAACACATTGTATATTTGGGACTAATTTTAAAATGTGAATCTCAAGACTGTCTACACTTTTTGTAAATACTTTTTTTTCGTAACTTCAATAATACCGAACTAATAGAGCTTTGCCATATTAATGCCACACCCTGTATATAATTATATAGATTTCTAACTCTTACACCAAATGTAAATGATTCTTTTCGTGACAATAATTCTAACATAAATCGATTTGAGAGATTAATGTAACAGTGCTTTATACTTTATAGTCTCGATTCAATCTGTTTTTATTTTACATTTCTGGTAACCAAAACGGTTCTTTTCGAGTAAACTGCCATCACGCATTTCCAAAATTTAATAAAGACAGAATTTATTACAAAATAATTAATGCGTTTTGAAAACGACATATTGGGTTTTGGCTCCAGACGGTCATCCTTAAATTGAGCAATAATAAAGGAAATGTATTTTTAACGTGTGTAAAGAGTAATTAATTTTATAAAAGATATTCTTTCATGGGGCATATATAAATAAATAATATGAAAGTAACTGGAGTCCCTATATTATTTATTAAATATTAACTTATAGTTTTGCATTTGCCAACTAAGGTACGGATCAAAATTCACACAAAACAAAAAATTAAATTTTATTATCAGAAAAACAAAACAAATATTTAGGAAATTTAAAATACCCATAGAAATAAGATAACTTTTTTGCGGTAACCGCAAAAGTCGCGAGAAAAATAATGTAAACAAAGAAAAGGTTTTTCTGTACATGCCTCGCATTTTGCGCACTTGGGACCGTGGTTTTTTTATTGCTCTGATAGGATTTTTTACAGCCTCTCTATTTTCCCAACATTAGTATTATATTTGTGATGTAGCAAACATTAAAAATCAGTAAACACAAAATTCCTTTTTGATTTCCACGGTCCTCATTTGTTATATAAATAGCATATAAGCGTTAACAATACTCACTGCAGTGAACTCTCTGAACTTTATTTCCCCAATTTTCGGAGAAAATTGCGTTCTGCGAACCAAGAGAATATTTCTGAGAAATATTAGAAAATTTTGTGAAATGTTGAGCCAACGAGGGAAGAAAAGCAAAAATAAAGAGTGGAGGGCGAGAGTAGGGAATGAATCAGGTAGTGATGGAAGATCGAGGAGTGGAATTAGAAAAAAGAAGGAAGAATAAAAATAACAAACTGAAAGGATTCCAATATTTATTAATAGAGATGGTACCCCGATCTATAGTATTTCAGAAACATTAATGAAACCAACAGAAAAGACTAGCAAATTGGATGATGGTGGAAAACTAAAAGGTTTATTATTATTATTATTATTACTCCTGGGGATAGTTTAATTTTTTTACTGAAATGAAATAAGATGACTATCTGGTCGGATTCATTTATTTGTTTTATTTAACGTCGGTCTAGTTCTGCGACCAGGGCTGATCACCGACGCCGGGAGCACGCTACCCCTAACCGGAAATTTTGTCGAATCCTCAGATATTCCAACCCATTTAAAATTCACTCAATTTAAACAAGTTAATATAATTCCGATACATCACAGTGCAACTCTATACATTCTTCTAACAATTGTATATGTACCTAAGACACTAATCACGCATTCAAAAGGATGTATTTTAACTTCAACCAATCAACGACTTATTAAAAGCCAACATCATCACGTCCATTTTTCAACTCAAAACACTTGTCCCCTTGCGTCCAAAAAATATATAGACTTAAAACACACTACCTATAAGCAGATCTCTTTCTCCTGATTTGATTATATGAAACAAAGAGAGATACGAATACCATCTCAACCAAAACTACTTTGGCAATATTTCTTTTGTGATATATACAATGATTAAAAGTCTGCACAGGCCCGGTTTTAACAGAAAATATTTTCAATTTTAGTGTCGAATGAATGGGGAAACACGTAGTATAAAATATATTTGGGTTGGGATAAATTTATGGAGAAGTAGTGCACTGCAAATGATTTAAACATTAGTTGACTTATTTTGTTTTCTGTTCTTTTATCTGAAGAACATAAAAATAATACTCCTCATAATACATAATACACATAAATGATCTTGTGAAAAAGAAAATGACCGGTTTAAATATAAAAATGTAAAGTTCATAGAGTACCGACAGAAAATGTGAATTTCTGATTCAAATAAAACACTTCCTCTAACTTTTCACGAGCATTCACATAAGAATTACAACATTAAAATATTTTATTAAAACATGTCCGTGACACTGTGACCAATAATAAATTATTTGTAATTCTTCATCCCTTGCAGCCTTCTTAAATTGTTTAGTCTGTTGGGCATTTAATTATTCTTGCATAGCTTTTATATCCTGAATACCATATTACATGAGCACATATTTCAATTTTCGATTTAATTCAGTTTCAGTCATTCCTGATTCAGTCCTCCAAAACATTTTTTCATATTTCTGCCCTTCGGAGGTATAAGACAGTGGTTGCTATTTTGGCCCTCCCTTAACACCTCGATCGTCAACCGAACAATCCAAATAAAACTAATTTTTCAGATAAATAGATCAAAGTGAAGTTTAATCTTCAATATTTCTAACTGAATTAGTAATTTTTTTTTAAAACTGTTCTAAATATGGCCATTTTGTTAAAAATCAATTGAAATTCAGCTTACGCTTATCGAAACCACGTTTGTACAGGTTTTTTGCATTTGCATAAACTCAATTGTCTGAGAAATAGAATTTTCCTTAACAAAACTTCTCCTAGATAATAAATCAATTAGAGGATTAAAGTAATGAAACAAGCTTAATTATAAAAGTATTTCATCTGTATGTAGGAATAACCCAAAATTATGAAACAACAATTATACCTACTTAATCTTCTTAGAACCATTGGCCTAGCATCGGCCGTTATCGGACCCTAATATGGTTTAATTCGTTGTGCGCACCTCTGGTGTAATGTACTTAGTGTTTAAATGGAAATACAGTTTAGAATAGTAATCTTCCTAATAGACTATATTAGTATTTTTATCATTTTTAAACGCTTGCTTCTAAAATAACTTAATAATATTAATAAATTAGTTAACAAAATGCGTACACTACTGATATAACCTAAGGAACGTTCTTTAGATGAAATTTCAGTAAACCAGTATAGTATTCTTAATGTAACGTATAATAACTTAGTCTAGTATTGTTGGTTTGCTGTATTTGCCTGCTTCTGGATACTTCTGGATACCGTGGAAAACTTTTAAAGCTACGATTAGTGACCTGTATAGTTTAACGTTGGTAAAATACTCATTTGGTCGTCACCTTGTATAATTCATATTTTATTGCAGTTTATTCACGCACTTTTTTTGCCCTCTTCAATATTTCTTCCGAGAATAGTTTTTATATTTTAATGACCACGGAGCCCACAAGTATGTAATTGATATTTTACTAAAATAAAATTTAGTTATTTAGTTTTCGATAGATGTGGAAAATAGTAGTGATTGAAAATAGAAGTAATTTGTGAATATTCATCAGATGAAAAATTAAAACTAGACCATTTGTTACTCAATGAAAAGAGGGTTATATTGAAGGACTACAACTATTTTAAACAAGATAATCCTTCAAATACTGTTGACATCGTAGTTGAAATGTCATGCAAAGCAATGGGATATGGAAACCTATAACATATAAAGTTTTAAAGGAGGAAAAATCAGGTGGAGTAGCCTTAATAAAGTCAAAACCAGACCAAAATTCTTAAGCTTGTTCCCTCATTTTTTTTTGAATAGCAAATACGTTAGATAAAGTTTTACAAGCCATAATTGACGATGCTGATTTACCTGTTAATTGATTCTGAAGAAATTGCATCTTGGAGACGACAATACCTTAGAAAAATAAAACAAATTAGGACACAAAATAAAAACATTTTGTATTTAGATGAAACATAGGTATATGCAGGATCTCAAAAATCGTTTTTACAAGGATTTACTACTGATATTAAGAAACCTACAGGTAAAGGTGCAAGAATAATTGTTTGAACGGTTTTCTTGAGGGTGGTTTATTTTTATTTGATTAAAAAAAATCATTGATTATCACGAAGAAATGAAGGGAGAGGAATATTTCCAATAAATAATTGAATTAATATCGAAAGATTCAGTTATTGTAATGGACAATGCAATTTACCACTTCAGATTACTTGAAACATTATCAACGACTAAATAGAGGAAAGATGAAATTGCCACACGGTTAAAGTCTAAAAATATAGCTTTGACGATAAATGCTAAAAGCAGAACTGTAAAATTACAAAAGGTACATTATTGCCAAAAAACAAGGCATTGAAATTCTTTGATTACCGCCCTACCACTGCGAGATTACCCCACTATAATTAATATGGGCTCAAGTTAAAGGTTACGTTGCTAGAAATAACACAACTAGGAATTACCAGATATTCAAATTTGTCTCACTTATCTCAAGAAGTTTTTTGAGGGAGTTTTACTTTTATTTGATTAAAAAAGACAGTTGATTATCGTGAAGAAATGAATAGAGACGTGTTTTAGGAAAATGTCGAACAAATGATCGAATTGATACCGAAAGATTCGATTATTGTAATGGACAAGTTACCACTCCATATCATTTATGTAAAATTAAAATCATTATTTCAACTCTAACTTTGTGGAAACTATCCATCATAAATATGAAACAATAAATTATACTGTGGAAATTCAGATAAATATAATTTATCTTTTCATATTTATTATTTAAATTGGTTATGGGTAGGTAAATAAACAAAAAGATAGGTAATTTTATAGTTTTTAACATAAATTACAGAATTCTGTATTCCTGAATTTCCCTTTATTTTAAAATCACGATGGATTTGTTGAAAAACTGAAATAGAACAAAATTTGCACAAAATCTTGTGAAATCCGAAACAGATAGTGCTGAAACAGGAAAATACCTTGTAATGCTATTAAACATACGATTATTATCTGATGTAAGAAAGTTTGTATTAAATAAAATAGTATGCTTTATTATATAAAATATTTTGTTAAAATATATTCCGAAGGTGAAGCCTGAAAAGTAATTTTTCAACTCAGAAATTGCCACCACGACGCAAATTCAAGTTGTTATGAATTTTTGCTTGTAATTGGTTTTCTGGGTGGCGAGCTGTAATTAACATTCATTCGGCTATTTTTCCATTAACATTCTACATTTTAATTGGGTGTTTAAACAGAGACACTTCTACATATAAATTAAATCTCTAAATACCCTTAAAAAAATGTCCGCTTCGTCACTCTTCGAGAATTACAAAGTTGCATTTAGAAAAATGGAAATCCTCAAAATCTATTTTGACAGGAGTCATTGGTTAGTGCACATAACAAACTGGTACCAAATTCTATAGGAGACATTTTTGAAAATGGGTGGGCTTTTTTGACAAATAATTTTTCTAAAATTACCGTTCTAGAAAACCAATGATTTATCATTGTCTGCCTGTTATATTGCTTTGTAATTACTGTTAATTTTTATTTTATTACTTATTAGGGTAATATCACCGAATCGAACAATGTTTATGTATTTTTAAAAAGGAAATCTTGGATAAAACTAATGCATTAGTTTGAAAAATATTTCTTTAAGTCAACTAAATTTTGTTTAATTTAATAGACTCTAACAAGGTAGAAGAAAATTGGATTCTCATTTTTTGTAATTCCAAATTGTATTTAGATGTTTTTGCTTAGAATAGTTAAAAATCTTTAATTACATTGTTAATTTTCTTAAACCAACACTAAAGTGCCAACATCATCATGTAACTTTTTCGATTAAAAACATTTGCCTTCTTATAGACTATACCAGGTGTGTAAGTATGAAACCGGAATTTGCCTATAGGTGGCGCTAGATGTCGATGCAGTTACCGACACATCACGTCAGCGGTGTCTTGTTATTGTTTTGATATCCGACAAAGATTTCCAACTCATAATAACACGAGTTTCATTCAGTAGCATTAGTTTATTAGAGATAAACATGTCGAGTTTTGTGCCAACAAATTACGATTTGCGGACAGCACTACTTTTCTGTTCGCATCGAATGCTTGTGGAGGCGTTCGGTGAGCATGCTCTCGGTAAAACACAGTGTTTCGAGTGGTTCAAACGGTTCAAAAGAGGCTATTTTGACGTGAGGAACGAAGAACGTGGAAGACCACCGAAAAAGTTTGAAGACACTGACCTGCAAGCCTTGTTGGACGAAGACGACGCTCAAACACAACAACAACTGGCGGATCAGTTAAAGGTGACCCGAGAAGCCATCTCCCTTCGGTTGAAAGCCATGGGAAAGATACAAAAGGTGGGGAAATGGGTTCCACATGAACTCAACGAAAAACAGCAGGAAAACCGCAAAACATCATGCGAAATGCTGCTCGCCAGGTTCAAAAGAAAGTCATTTTTACATCGAATTGTGACTGGCGATGAAAAGTGGATATATTTCGAGATTCCTAAGCGCAAAAAGTCATGGGTTACTCCGGGTGAACCATCAACATCGACGGCAAGACCAAACCGCTACGGACGAAAGACAATGCTGTGTGTTTGGTGGGATCAGAAGGGCGTAATCTACTACGAGCTGCTGAAACCTGGGGAAACTGTCAATACTCAACGCTACCGACAACAAATGACCGATTTGGATCGAGTTTTGCGTGAAAAATGACCAGAATACCAACAAAGACAACACAAGGTGATTTTGCTGCATGACAATGCACCAGCACACAAAGCAAAACAGGTCCAGGAAACGATAGAGTCGTTCCGTTGGGCGATTCTTCAGCACGCGCCTTACTCACCGGACCTTGCCCCATCCAATTACTACTTGTTTGCATCGATTGGACACGCACTTGCTGAGCAGCGCTTTACTTCTTACGAAGATGTACGAAAATGGCTCGATGACTGGTTTGCCTCAAAAGAGCAACAGTTCTTTTGGCGCGGAATCCACAAATTGCCAGAAAGATGGAAAAAATGTATAGATAGCGACGGACAACACTTTGAATAAGTTACTTTGTATCATATCATTACAATAAACGTGTATTTTCTGTACAAAAATTCCGGTTTCATACTTACACACTCATGTATAGTCCATATAGACTTACAAACACGCTAACTATAAATACCTCATTTTTCTTCAGATTTGATTACATAAAACAATAACAGAAATTAAATGAATTGTTTCAACTCTTACTTTGTGTAAATTATTCATAATAAATATAAAAAAGATAAATTAAATGTATCTGAATTTCCACAGTCTTCTAAAGCGTTTTAAAAATGTTTTCAAATCTGCTCCAGGTTTCCGAATCCAAGAATGACAATAAGTTTGACAGATCTTTTAATCGTAAATCATTTCATGTCTTAGACATCACAATTAATCATTATTAAGCAATATTCTTCTTTTTCTAAAAATATATTTGGTTAGTATTATTTAGTTCAAAAAGTGATCTAAGATAATTGAACTTCCCAGATTTAGTTGTTCATTCAATACTGTTTATACTGAGAATATTTTAGCATTTCTTTATTTCATATTCCACCAACCTTATAAGAAATACTTCCACTGTTGTTTCCATTGTGTTATTAAGTGAAGGTTTGTGTTAAGTGTCAATGAGGTGTTTTGTGTAATGAGACTTATCTGGTTGTTTTAATATATAAGATAGTAAGTGTTCACAGTAGCGCATGTTAAAATTTTTAAGGGTCTGGACAAGATAGATAGCGTTACAATCCGGACAATTTAGCTTGTAAATACCCGATTTTGAAATTTTGAAATCCCATCTGATTTTTAATCACTCTGTAATTTACTTTTGATGTGAAAGAAACAATTAAAACATTAGCAAAACATAGGCGTTACGTTTCATTTTTAAGAGGTGTTGCACTTTAAATTATTTAAGACTTTTTTTGCAAAAACGGTGTAAATATCGAAAAAAAATCGTGGATGATCATATACCTGAATACTCCATTTAAATGCCTTTCTAATGACCTCCCACACATGGTATATTCCCTATTTAAAATTAAGGGGTTGGGGAAGTGAAAGGGAGGGGTTGACAAATGGCAGATGTCTGTGTCGTAAAAATGTGTCCCCCTTAAAACAAAAATCGACGTGTTTCAGCATTTCCTTAAAATCTAATGAATACTGCCAAATATCGGGGTGGACTGTTTTCTGTGGCCTACTCTATATATGTGCATACTTAAATTTGAAAATGAGGGTTTTTTCTTATAGGTATATTTAGACACTTTTCCTATATTTATTATAAATTTTCTAGTAGTAGGATTTAGATTATTAAAATTGTTTTATAAAAATATAGCTTATTATTTTTTCCAATTATTAGGTGAGATGTATTCTAAACTTTTGTATTAGAGTAGTACATCTGGCCGTATGCGGATGACAAATTATTATATAATACATCAACAAATAAAAAATTGCTTAGAAATATTTTTACTTTTTAAAATATATAAACTGATTTTATATTGACTATAGTTATTTAAAAAAATATCTGATTCAAGAACAATGTATAAATCTTCTTGAACGATTCATTCTACTTTATGATAGTGTTTGAAACTATAGCAGATGTTAAAACCATCTAACGAGATTTTTAACTTTGAAGCTATAATTTCCGGTAAGTAGGTATCCTATAGTTAACAGGAGCGTATGGTATTTTTTAATAGATTTATTTGGCCTAAAGATTCTTGTACAGTTCTCTAAAAATTGAAAAAGTTTTTCTTAATTCTTAGCGTATATTTTTAAAATATCTCTCTTTATAGGTTTAGAAACTGCGATTCGTCTATTTTTAATGGCAGCTCTAATTCCTCCCAAAGGACCAATAAGTGGGAAAAAGCAGTGAAAGCCTTCAATTTCAGAGGCCAGAGATGGACTATTCATTATTTCTCCAAGCTAGGGGATTTGGGGATTTTATAGAAAAGGAAAGGTTAGATATTCTATATTCAAAGGGTTTCAAAGTTTAACCGTAGGTCTATGTCTTAATAATATAACCTTGTTCTATGTAATTTTAAAGAATTTTTGCTAAAAGACATGGAAATTGTTTTTGTTATACTATGTTTAAATGTTCCTCTATTAAAATAAGTTTATTATTGGTCCTCTAAAGAGTGGAGATCCTATATTTATTATTTTGTCATTGCATAGAACATTTTTTTGTTTATAATTGAAATACTACTTCCTTACTTTTAACCTCAAGATTTCTTTAGTTGATAATACAATTTTTATTATTTATTTTTTAATATTACTTTTTAATTTTTTTTTTCATTGGCATATTCAAAGTAAAAATAATACCATATCATTTTTTTAAGAACTTTATACAGGGTGATTCATATCAGAAGAAATAGTTTGTTACATTAACTGTACATTTTCCTAATATTATACGATATAATGTGTGTGTGTATCTGAATGATTGTACTTTAATAGTAGATTCTGTAACAAGGGTAGAATGAAAAAAAGAATAAGGATGCTTTTAAAAGGGAAATTAATGTAATAAAACAAATCGCTTCCTTTAATAATTATTCATTACATCTAATAAATAGGTTGATTATTAAAAATGAAGAAAGGGTTGCCGTTAACCTGATTTTTCCGAAAAAACTTATTTATCATCATAATCAAAAATTACACCACGTACAACATCTTCGACAATATCATTTTAAGTAAGAAATAATGTAGGTTTATTTTTATAAGATATAAAACTTAAAATTAATAAATGTGTAAAATCTGGTATTTTAACGCCATCTACCTTGGCCTGACATTAAGAAATTTTAACATACGCTACTGTGAATACGTACGAACTTATAGATTAAAACCACCATATAAGTCACATTACGCAAAACACCTCATTGACACTAAACACAAATCTACACTTATTAACCCAATGGAAACAACAGTGGAAGTACTTCATATAATCTGGAAAATTAAATTATCTTAGATCACCTTTTAAACCAAATATATTTTTAGAAAAAGAAGAATATTGCATAATAATGATTGGTTGTAAGTTCATAACATGAAATTTATTTACGTTTTTAAAAAAGATGTGTTAAACTTCTTTCTGTCTTGGAAAATGGTATTGTCAGATACCGAAACCTCGGTAGACTAGAATATATATTAAAACGCTTTGGAAGACTGAAAATTCAAGATAAGAATTATATCCATAAAGTAAGAGTTGAAACAATGAATTTAATTAAAAAACTCTTGAAAACGATAAAAAAATTCTTTAAAATAATCGTAAACTATTTGAAATAATTAAAAAATTCTAAATGATCACCAAAATTTTATGGTACATACATTCAGATAAAAAACCAATTAGGCCTGTAGTTTCTTATATCAATATCGTAAATACAAAATTAGCAGAGTTTCTTAATAAAACTAATTACGGTTAAATATCAATATATTCAGTAAAAAAACTCTTTGAAATTGATACATAAACTAAATACACATAAATTAAATGAAAATACAAAATTAGTTGGTTGAGTAATAAAAAGGAAGAAAAGGTTGCCGTTAACCTGATTTTTCCGAAAAAAATTAATTAGGCCGGGTCATACAGAACAATGACATTTTTTGGAGATATTTCAAACAAAAAAATAAAAAATTACACCATGTACAACATCTTCTACAATATCATTTAAAGTAAGAAATAATGTAGGTTCATTTTTATTAAATATAAAACTTAAAATTAATAAATTTTTAAAATTTGGTATTTATGAACTAAATTGTTCGGTTTTTAACGCCATCTATCTTGACCAGACCCTTAAAAATTTTAACATACGCTACTGTGAACACTTACGAGCTTATAGGTTAAAACCACAATTGAAATATGAAAATATGAAATTTTTGGAGGAATCTGAAATAAAGAAACACGTAAAATATCCTCAATATACTATATTGAATGAACAATTACACCTGGGATGTTCAATTATCAACTAAGGCAAACCACTATGTAGTGACATATTTAGTCGCTACCACATAGCAGGTACTAAATGTGTTTATGTGAAACGTTTATTTAAAAAACTTCAACAACTATCCATCAAAGTACCCTCCATTCTGTTCCATACACTTATCCATCAATTTATCGACTTGTCATAAACTTCTGAGAAACCATTTTTTGATAGTCTATTTAGCCCCATCACAGCGTTGTTGAGCTCTAAATCCGACTCAAATCTTCGACCTCTCAATTCTTTTTTGACTTTAGGAAACAAATGGAAGTCACATGGAGCAAGATCGGGAAAGTAGGGGGGATGAACCATAATTTCTACCCCTAATTCTTCAATTGTTCGTTGACAAATCGCTGATCTGTGAGCCGGAGCATTGTCGTGATGCAGCGTCCAACCAGAATCTTGATAAAGTGGTCGGTTTTTCTATAATTTTACCTTTAAGTACCCTCGAAGTACATTAGAATAGTACTCCAGAGTTACTGTATTTCCTCTAGGTACAATGTGATCGTAAATAACGCCACATTTATCAAAAAAAATCAAGTGCTTCACTTTACCAGCACTTTTAACAGTTTTGGCCTTCTGCGGTCATGGGCTGCCTTTATGCTTCCATTGCATACTTTGAGACTTCAATAATACAGTATCGTAATGATAAAACCAAGTTCGTCACATGTAACCACATTATTTAAAAACTGTGGATTACGTTGCAGTTGCCTTTTCCACTGCTGACAAATTGTTACTTGATTCGGTTTTCGTTTATCGTCATCACTTTTGGAATCCATCTTGCTTAGACTTTCCGGTATCTTAAATCTTCATGAATAATTTTTTGAGTGGAACCGTAAGACAAATTAACAATGTCAGAAATTCGTTTTATGACAATCCGGCGATTATTTTGTATCAAGTCGTTAATTTCTGTAATTTTTGTGTCAGTTCGCGCAGTTTGTGGTCGAACATTACGAAGTTCAACTTCAACTGATTCACAACCGTCTTTAAACTTTTTATGCCACTGAAACACTCTACATCGTGATAAAGTATTATCTGCATATGCACTTTTAATCGTTTCAAAAGTTTCAGCTGGTGTTTTACCCGACCGAACACAAAATTTTATCGCATATCTTTGCTTCACTTTCATTTTTTCGACGGGTACGTAAAACACTGACAATTCAATAATTGATATTTTTAAAGAATTCACATCAACTAAGAAACTTTGCAATCAATCAATCCCAACAGACAAGATACAAAAAACTTTTACAAATGCAGCTTTTAAAGCTATAATTTGCAATAGCGTTTTAGAAGATATTGCAATAAAAGAAGAACAAAAGAACAAGATAAAATTATATCACGAAGACAAAACTAACCATAGAGATATAATTGAAACCGAATCCAAAATCAAACACCGATTCTATTGGTCAAACAGTCGACATACTGCAACTAAATTTAAAAATAACTGCAAAATATGCTAAAGAATGCAACACGATAAAAATCCTCTTAAACAAAAATAGAAAACTTTAGAAAAACCAAGTAGAGATCTCCATGAACCCTTAACATACGACCCCAGAACATTAATCTACCATAAAACCGGAGCCAGCGACAAAGCGAGTTCAACATTCGTTGCGCGTCCTATAAAAAAGAACTAATCGATCAGAGTAAAAACTTACAGGATTAAAAAACAGATATCCCCTTCAATAAAAACTAAAAATGAAAATAAGAATCAAATTATCACCGCCACTTACCATAAAAGTAACCTAAAAAAACCACTTATTAATCAAAATATTATATCAATACGGGAATTAGGAAATGCCAAATTACAATATGTCATTCTTTCATCCATTATATTGACTATACCCCGTAAAAATCGAAGAAATCGAATTAAGATAGTTTAATAACCACTTCCACAATATTGTAAAAGCTATCCCAATAAAAAATCCAGGTTTCGCTGGCGAACTTAATAAATTCAGTAAATTTCGAAATTTTACAATGTAAAACAAAACAAAACATTTTACATAATAATAAGAGATTTAAAATGTACGACAATGCTATAAACACTATCAAATTCTTACTGTGACGTTAATCTTTCTTGTAAAAATCAAGTTGTATTTTAGTATTAGCCGGTTGCAAATAAAACTTCATACCTGATGTTTTCATAAAGAAAGGATATACATTGCAGTTTTTTTTATTTTCTTCCTTTTGGTCTGTCATCGAATTTGCTTGTTTTTATTTCGTTACTTATACCATTTGCAATTGTTTACTCTGGGGAAAATATTTGGTTATGTATGTTAATTTCTTTGTTTGTCAGTGAGTTAGGCTATTTCGTGAGACATAGAGGTCAGAGGTCACCGGTTTAACTTATTCGACGGAGATGAAATGTTAGATTTTGGGGTCGTTAAAAATCTCCTGCCAGAAGAACCACGTTTGACTTACGTCATTCATCCTCAGATGTTGGCACCAGTACTGTTGAATAAATTGGAAAATCCTTCAATCGATAAATGTAAAGTAATGTTGTTATTAAATTATTTGATGGAAATGGATGATTTCGATTTATTGATAAACTCGGGTTAGTTTGTAGTTTCCCCTAACAATGTGAGGTGAGAATGCGCGCGTCGGCGCGGTAATTTTTGTGTGCGTTATAAGCTATAGTTTAGTCTGGGTAGTTGATTTGCTTGGTGACAGTTTTTGAACCCACGTTTTGTGCCAATTTTTTTGAAAAGGCCCTGAGAGCCTTTTGCAAGATTGTGCTGGATTACATTTTGGTACTTATCAAATTCGGAGACTATTGGACTTGTTGTTGATTGTTTCGAGTTCCGAATTAACCTTTATAAGGATTCTGAGTGGGATGTCAAATTCTTCAACCACGTGAGCAAACCATCACCGAAGGGAAATCACTATCTTCCTGCATATTTTGGGTTCCTCTAGGGTTAACAGCAGACGATAGAAAACCCCAAGATTTGGATACACGTTTTTTATTTGAATACGCGGATATTTTTATTTAGACTTTTGTATCTGGACTTTTTTTAAGTTGGACCGAACATTAGGAATAGTTTTATATTGGATTGGATTTACTGCCAGTTGGGTTTTGGGAATACCTTCTACTTTTCTGAAGTCTATGGGACTTGTGGCTGTAACTTGGTCGATTTAGCGTGGAAATCAGGCAGAGACAGCTTTAATTTTCAGCTTGGGGAGAATTAATTTGGTAAAAAATTATAACCTTTGGAAAACCCGGATTATCGAGGTACCGAAATCCAAATTATATATACCTTTAGAGATGTTTGGAAGTAAGCATTCAAGTTTTCAATTAAAAAAATAAGATTTACCCCTGAATTAGTTTGCTAGAACAGTCATCAAATATGTCATACAATACTAGAAAGTTCTGTAAACTTGAGCTCAAGTAGGTAAAATTTTATGTTCGCCATCTTGTAGACATTCCTTATTTTTTACGACTGTCCTACTGATAGTAAAGTGTAATATAAATAAATATATTGATTTGCGGAAATCTAGCTGTTAGTCAACCTACATAGTAGGAGTTTGCATAAGAATTTTTAAATATCGGGCTAACTTAATTTACGTTTTTTTTTATTGTTGTTAAATTAGTTGATTGGAATTTAATGTACTGTTTTTTTTTTCTTTATTGATAGATGATTTTTATAATTTGATGCTTGCTTAATAGAATTTTTTCCTTATTTTGTATTTATTCTAAGGTATTTTGATATTTGAGTTGTGGCCATTCAGAAGTAGAGTATTTGTGCAACCGTTTGGTAAGTTGGCGGTTGTTTACAACTGATAGGGGTTTTTTTTAAATGTACCTGGCGCCAATTTTTAATTCTCTTATTTAATTTGAACCGGACCTCAGCCTTCTCCGGCTTAGAGTTGAAAACCCCAATTGTCCTAAGACAGTTGGACCATGTGAGCCACTCCTTGAGTGTTCTAAATTTTTGTGGTAACAAGAAAAGGGTCACATTACTGTAGATTCGTGTTACTCTAATGATAGATATAAGTACAGAGACGAAGAAATCGAAGACATCCACCCCATATACTTCTGCAAACAATCAGTGAGTAAGTTGGTAAAAAAGTTTAACCCAACTGATGTAGTAAAAGATTTAACAAATGAGGACGCAGAAAAACTGCATCAACTGAAGACAATTCTTTAGATGTTGGTGTCATATTAGAAGACGATCCACACTTGAGTACTAGACAAATATACAGGAAACTTGATATTTCGCAAAAATGAGAATTTTAAGTGGTAATAAATTCCATTCATACAAAGTAAGGTTGGTTTAAGAGTTGTTAGATGACGATTTTGATAGACGTGAAGAGTTTGCAGGCATAATTATGGGAAAATGTTACGATCCAAACGATCCAATTTTTTTAAATAATCTTATGTTTTGCAATGAGGCCACTTTTGTTATTAACGGAAACGTAGATACTGGTCACGTAATCCTCGTTGGATGCGGGAATACCACACCTAGAAAAACTTAATGTATGGGCTTGAATAATAGGCGACAAAATAATTGAACTATTTTTCATTGAAGGAAACTTGAATCGTCCGGCGTATTTAAATTTATTGGAAAACAGTGTTATACCTGAGTTGGTTCGGTTATTTCCAAATCCAAATAAGTATTTTCAATTGCCTTTTAATTTAGAAATTTCATTATTTGAAATTTTCAGACAATAACAATACCCCAAGCAACAATATTTGGCTGCAACATGATGGAGCTCCACCTCACTATGCGCGTGAGATGAGGCAATTCCTAAATAATGTGTTTCCAAAAAGATGGATTGGAAGGCGTGGTTTTATCGAATGGCCCCCGCGATCACCCAATATGAATCCTTTAGACTATTTACTATGGGGTCACTTAAAAAATACCGTTTATAAAACAAAGCCTGCCAATATTCAGGAACTGCATTTTGAACATCTTCTGTAACCGCCATTACTTTATGTTTTCTAAAGTTCCCTATTTCTTTACCACTTAAATGTGGACCTTCTTTTAACACTACACAATTATCTAAAGATTTGTCATCAGTTGTTGTAGGTTTTCTGCACCATGATTTGGATAAACTTTTTACTGCACCAGTTTCGTTAAACTTTTTGACTAATGTATTGCAGTAGACCTTATTAAGAGATTTCTGTTAGGATATAAATTATTAAAGATTATTCAAATTAAATGAGTTTATTCAATCATAGACATCTTAATGTATTATTTTAACTTGGGCGGATATAATGTAAATTTAGTTATAACTCCGAAATTATTTCATTTAGGTATATGGAATATTACATGAAATATACAAGGTGATACATTAGAAATAACAAAGTTCATTATATTTCCAAAAAAAACGGAAGATCTTAATTTATTAATTTAGGTTTTAAATTCAATAAAAATGAACCTACGTTATTTTTTACTTTAAAAGATATTGTAGAAGATGTTGTACGAGATATAATTTTTGATATTTTATTTGAAATTTCTCCAAAATACGTAATACTTCTGTATGATCTGTCATCTTTAGGTAAATATTATATATATATCATTAAAATCATTTTTTTTAGGAAGAGAAGATTATTATTTAAAAATTATATAACAAGAAATCATATTGTATACATATAGCTTGATAATTGGTTTAAATGTTTATCTTAGAGAACCATCAGTGGATGGTACCTAACTCACCTTAGTGACTAACAGACTATTTACTTATTACTCTGTGAATAGATTAGATTGTAAACATGCAGTGCATTGATAAAAAAAAATGAAGTGAAGTCAAGTATGCATGCATATAAGACATCTGTCAATTTTCTGTCACTGTTTCAAAATGCAACTAGCCAAACTCCGAGTCACAGAAGGAATTCGAAAAAAAATTGGAATACTGTGGAAATTAAAAATAAGTATACTTTTTTTATATATTTTTTCATTTAGTTTTACATTTCATTCTGCTATTGATACTGGGGGGCGTCGAAAGAGAATCAAACTGATTGCTATTTATTATTCATATCAACATTTCATTTATTATCTGTGACAATAATGGGTTCGTTAAGTTTCACAGAATTCACAGAACAAGAAATAATATTTGTAGATTTTTGTGATGATCGTTTATTACAGTTAAAACACCTAAAAACCTCTACACCATCCTATACTTTGCAACTGTCATAAGCAACAAATATTTCCAGCTTTTAATGCTCGATTATGCACTTGTCTAGCAGCAAAAATAATTTTACACTTTCTGAAAAAATAGCTACGAAGATCTTCTGGCGTATGATATCCAGCCATACGAGGGTTGCTATTTATGTATTGAGAATAGAAAGAAGAAACAAATGAATTTTATCAAAAATATATTTATTGCTTTTCAAAATATTCGCCTTTAAGCTTTATACACTTTTGCATGCGATTCAAGATGATGGCTCTAAAACATGGTTTTTGAAGGCCTCAACCGCTTTTTCGGGCGATGAAAATCGTCGTCCACCCAGTTTATCTCTAATTTGTGGGAACAAAAAGAAGTCATTAGGTGCCAAGTCGGGGCTGTAAGGCGGATGACCCATCAATTCGATCTTTTGTATGTCCAAATACTCGCTTGTCTCACTTGATGTGTGTGAGCTCACATTGACGTGATGCAAAATGATTCGTCGTTTTGGATTGGCTTCTCTCAATTTACCGGAAACTTCTGGCAAGCAAATGGTCGTATACCACGCTGAATTAACGGTCTTTTGATTTTCGAGAGCCGCAGTTGCCACATGACCGGTTTTCGTGAAGAAACATGCCACCATTTGCTTCTTAACACTTCGAGAACGAGTAACTTTTGTTGGCTTTTCTTCACATTGAAACACCCAAACTGCCGATTGGCCTTTTCTTTCTAGCTCATATGCATAAATCCACGACTCGTCACCTGTGACGATACTGTGTACGGCTTTGGATGCACCACAATTGTATTTTTTAATCATTTTACGGCACCAAACGACACGGGCCTTTTTTTGAGCCTCTGTCAACAAATGTAGAATCCAACACGCAGACAGCTTTCGAACACCCAAATGTTCGTGCAAAATCTTATGTATGGTGGTCATACTAATGCTTAAACATGCCTCGATTTCACGGTACGTCACATGACGATCTTCTTCAATTAGTTTTCTCATAGCATCGATGTTTTCCGGTACAACGACCGATTTTGGACGACCTTCGTCCGTGAGCGAACTATGGCCACGTTTGAATTCAATGTACCAATGTATACACTGGCTTTGGATGGTGATAAATCATAGCTCGAAAATGTTCGCGAGTTAATTCCATTTTTTGGCCGAGATGAGATTCTCAACACAAATAGTACTCGCACGTCAAAATGTTCTGAGTACGTATCCTGTCAAAAATGTCAAACTTTAAAGGCGGGTACTGACTAGAGCATTTTTACTCGCACGAATTGCGTGCGCACACAAAAGCAAATATACTGTTCGCGAAAATTATTTTTAGCATAAAATTAGTGCGCGTTAAATTGTCGTTCCAGTGATATTGTTGAAATGTCGCCGAGAAGACGAAATGTGATTATTGCAAGTGCCGCCTTTATACTATTGCATGAGGTAGAGAAAAATAGGAAAAACCGTAAGCGATGGTGGATTAAAAAATTATTTGAGAGCAGGCAGGCATACAGTGGGTATAATTTATTAACAGATATGAGGCTACAAGAAAACAGTGGTCACTTTAAAAATTTTAATCGTATGTCATCTGAAGATTTTATGTTTCTAATAAATGCGATTGGTCCAAAAATTGGTAAAATTGATACTAAATTTAGAAGATGTATTAGTGTACAAGAACGGTTAGCTATTACCTTGCGTTTCTTCGCCACCGGAGATTCCTACACGAGTCTACAGTATTTATTTAAAATTTCGAAGCAGGTAATTTCTACAATTATTCCTGAAGTCTGCAAGGCGCTGATTGATGTGCTAAAAGAACATGTACGGGTGAGTATGAAAAGATATTTATTTATTAATAAACGTAATGTAATGTATAATTCTTAAATAAAAAATAAACTAGAACAAAAACAATAATGAGAATAACATCAAATAGGATAGACAACAAAATTTATATAAAAGGAAATGGTATTTCGTAAGTTTACAAGTTTATAGATCTAGAAAAACAGCATTTAGATCTGGCATATCCAGTGAGGAATGCGAAGAACTGGGTGTAGGGCATTGAGAACTTGAGTTTGATTGGGAAATATTTCCAGGAGAAGGTGTTCGATGGGTCCAGTCCATACGTGCATACGCATTCATGGGAGAAGTTTCATATTTTCCTCTGTCTGCTGCATATAAAATTTGGTTTATTGCATGCTCAACTTCAACACGTGTCCTTGGGCTATATGTTTTTAATTTGTTTCCGACATGTGCGCCATAAACAGAGCATGGATCTGCAGGTTCTTGCGGACAAGCAACAGTTTCTTTCAAAATGCGATAGGCCTCTTCAGCTCTGGAGTAGCTGTTCTTTGTACTTATTTTGTTTCTTTTTGGTTTGGGCGATTGGAAAGTACGGCACTCGTCCGTTTCATTATTTACGGAAACGGGGTTTTCTATTATAGATGAAGCATGGCCACCAGTCTCATTATTACCCGTCAGAGTTACATCAATGTTTTCTGAAACATGGTCTTCGGCAATATTTTCGTCGATGTTTTCGCACTGAAAATATAAAAATATTTTATTTACACCTTTATAATAAACTATACAAGCAAACTATTTGTTTGATTTTCACTAATTTGATAATTTATTTTAACAATTATTTTGCTAACACTGTAGATTCTTCAGAAAATATACTACAAAATATCTAATGAGAGTGGTCGAGGCGTTAGGGTGCCTGACCCACAAAGGATACTCCGAAACATGTGTTAAACGTTGTAAAAGCTATTTAACAGTGGGGAATTGTTGGTTTCAATTTGATCATTTAAAATAATATTCTCTTTTTTATATCTATTAATGATTCTAAAATATTTAATTTCTGACTTTTATTTTGAACATGAGGTGTTTTGAGACTTAGGTTTCATTTATACTCGTTTTAGTAATAGTAATAGTCTTTGTCTTTGTAATAGTAATAAGAAAGTTGACCAACATTCAACTCTTACGACAAAGCTTACGAACGTCGTTAATGTGAGCACGCGCGAAAATGTTATTCTTCTTTTTCTTATAATTTGATGATACTGTCAATAAAAATTTATGGCTACTGAAGAAATACATACAAGTTTTTATAATGGATTTAAGTGAAGACCTTTTAACGGACTGGATTTACAAGCTTCCCCATTTGTGGGATGAAAAAACGTCCAATTTAAGAATAAAGTGGCCCCTTATTTTTGTCGAATATGTCATTTTTATATGTCATGCATATGTCATTCTTACGCTTATTACTATTACTAAAGACGAGTATAAATGGGATATTTTCTTAAGCTTAAGACAAAGATCGAAACAATAACACATTGTGTTTATTTTCAGATGCCATCAACCCCTGAAGAATGGCTTGAAATTTCAAAAAGATACGCAGAATTATGGAATTTTCCAAATTGCGTTGGGGCAATAGATGGCAAGCATGTTGCTTTACAAGCGCCATTTAATAGTGGGAGCGAATATTACAATTATAAGGGTTTTTTCAGTATTGTGCTATTCGCGGTGGTTGATGCCGACTATAATTTCATATATGCTGATGCCATGGATGCCAAGGAAGAATTTCGGACGGTGGAGTATTTAAACATAGTGAGCTCTATAAGAAATTGGCCCGGAACGAGTTGAACCTACCAGAAGATTCTAATTTACCCGATCGTGAGAAGAAAATACCGTATGTTTTTCTTGGCGATGAAGCATTTGCTTTATCTCGAAATGTCATGAGACCGTTCTCAGGCCAGTTTCAACAAAGATCTCCTGAACGTATTTTTAATTATAGACTTAGTCGAGCTCGCAGATTAGTAGAAAATGCATTTGGAATTTTGTCCGCTGTGTTTCGGATATTGAGAAAACCTATGCTACTCCAGCCAGGAAAAGCGAAATATATAGTATTGGCAATACTTTTTTTGCACAATTTTCTAAGACGAAATCATCGCTCTAAAGATGTATATACGCCACCAGGAACATTCGACAATGAAGTTAATGGACAGTTTATAGCGGGTAGTTGGAGAATGCAGAATGACACCATGACATCGCTAATACCTATTAGAAATATACCTCGAAAATCAAGTTTACTGCTCAAGAAATTCGTGATGAATATAAAGCCTACTTTTCAACCAATGGCCGTGTGCCGTGGCAGGATGAATATGCTTAATTTGTATAAAAATATTGTATCCAACTGCTTACCTATGTGTCAGCTGTGTCTTTGGGCTCGTCTTTATCCAATAAAAAGTGAAACCTTTTAAATGCGAACCATTTCGATACATAAACTTCGTCAGCACCTGAAATAAGAAGAAAGTTATGAAGTTAAAGCGGCAGTAATAAATAAGCAATTTATATACCATTATCTATTAATAAAATGTTATTCATACTTTCAGTATTTACTTACCTTTACCTGTTCCAGTAGTCTGTGTACCTTTAGCTTTTTGTCTGCGGAAAGAACCCAGCAGACTGCTTATTTTTTGTTTTAAATCCAAAACACTAATGTTTAAATTTGTACCTATGGTAATCCAAGCATCCTGCTTCTTCTGTCTATTAAAATGCAAAGTATTTTTTGGATCCCATAAAAGACGACATTTTTCGTACTCATCTATCAATTTCAGGGATAATTCATTGTTCCATTCCATTTTCATTTAGTTCAGTAGACAAACAACAAAACACAACGACAACTACGTCCACACTGAGCATGTTATGCGTACGAAAACCTTTTGATCTTCTCGAAAGACCGACAGCCGCCGGATCGTGTTTGTGCGCGCAAACTTGCTACGCGTACGCATGTGCGTGGCGTCCTCATCTGATCATTTTTACGCGTAAGTCGTTCGTGCGAGTGAAAATGCTCTAGTCAGTACCCGCCTTAAGATGGCAATGACAGATTTCACTGGCAACACCAATGTTGCCAGTTCTCAATACATAAATAGCAACCCTCGTATCCTTGAAATCATGCCTCGGACATGTTTAACTTTATATTCATCCAACATTTTCTCCTACACAATAAATTTTAATTTATCGTCATATTTACTTTTGCATGAGATCAGAAAACCTCCATATTTTCATCACATGGATTGATGTTACGCAATTTGTCTGCCTTTGTTTATCTATGGCTCAGCATTTGTTTTTTAAGATGAATCAAAACAATAGATTGTTCTGAGAATTTCAGAATATTATAATTTGACCCTTCAGTAAAACTAGAGCATCAACAACTTCAGATATTTTTTATACCTGCAGGATCAATCATAATACAATTTTTTATACAAACCGAACACTTCCAGAATAGCCCTGGTATAGTTTTTAACAATTCAAAATCAATATTTTTTGCAACTATTAGTAGTATTCAAAACTTTCAAGTTATGGTAAGTAATTAGTTTTCAAGATGCATAAGAGTTAAACCAGTTTTAATGATTACAATGAACAATTAAAACAAAAAAGGATTTTTTAAAAGGGCAAACATTTTTCGAATAAAATTTTAAAATAAAAATTACGTTTTTTTATGTGCATTCCTATCGAGATTTGATCATTAGGACTACAAGATAATTATTAGTAACCGAACATAGTAGGTAAATCATTTAACTTGGGAATGGGAAACCTTGTTTTTTCTACTATCATATTAATTACTATTACTTACGATTTGCTTCTGATTAAATGCAGTGTATTTGCATTTTGTTCATTTTTTATATTCCATGATTAATTGAAATTACATCTACATTAGCAAAATACATTACCTACTAAAATAATAATGAAAAGTTACTTTGACACATATGATTATTAATTACAGATATAAATACGAACTAATTAATTATATGGGTCTAATTGCGACTAACAACTAAAAGTTCACTAGTAAAATATAAAACTGATTAAGTTGTTGTTTTAATATCAAGTAGATTCAGTTAATTAAAATATATAAACTTGTCAACAATTGAGATGATCCATGTGACTAAACTGGTATTAAAAGGAAATGACTGATATAATTATTTGTGTTTACTGAATTGTAGTGTATACCTTTGTGTATAAAATTTATCAGACAAAATATTTTTTTTGACCTGTAGGACACAAAAACAAAGAATTTATAATGTTAGCACAAAAAATGCTTACAAGTAATAGACGTATCATTATCATTATTTTAATTGTTACTAAGAGTTTGATGTATAAGTTGTGTTTTTGACGTTGAAAATGAATCCGAAAATGGTGTACAGAAGACTAAACAATAGGGAATTACAACACGTGGTTCATTTAGTGCGACAATGTCGATCACATAGAGAAGTCTCAAGATTGTTTAATGTGGCTCATGGGGTGATCAATAGGGCCATAGTAAGATATAATGAAACCGGTGAGGTAGGCTTTCGACATGGTGGAGGTCGTCCAAGAGCTACTGGTGTTGTAATATCGACTCAGTAAGAAGAAGGTTGCATGAGGATGGTCTGAGGTCAAAAATGCGTGCCAAATGCATGCGCCTAACGGTGACTCACAAAGTTGCTCGAAGACAATGGGCACAACAACATTTGCATTGAGATGAGTACGATTGGCATGTTTGCAGACAAGACGAGAATCACATTTTTTCGCTCAGATGGCCGATTTCGAATATGGCGAAGGAGAAATGAACGATACAATGCAGCACTTATGGAAGCTCAGGTAGCTTTTGGTGGAGGTGGAATTACCATCTGGGGAAGCATTATTTGGAACGGACGCACAGACTTGATCAGCCTCCACAGAGAAAATATGACTGCAGTTCGTTATCGAGACAGATATGTATTCTACCTGTTGTAGTCCCATTTGCTGAAAATTTTGGTCGAGATTTTTTGTAGGCCAATGATAACGCTCGCCCACACCGTGCCAATCTGGTATCCACGGCACTGAGGACCCGCAACATTCAACGAATGGACTGGCCCGCTCATTCTCCTGACCTGAACCCAATCGAGCATATTTGGTCACGTCTCAAACTATAGGTATCCCATCGAAATGATGATATGGAGAACATCGGGGCTCTAACAAATGCCGTTTTAGAAGAATGGACGAGGATTATTCAAGATTTCATAAATACTCTCATAAGAAGTACGTCAGATAGATGTCGAACTGTGCTTAGAGTTCGTGGGGATTCAACAAACTACTAATGTTACAAAAAGCATCTTTATAATGCAGCTTTTTAACACTTTTTTTGACAGATTCTTTCGCGACGGTTTGGTTGGTTTTGTTTTTTACATTTCTGCAAAATTTTTGGAATATTCGAACTCACCAACGAGCAAAAGCTCATTTTTCTACACAAATTGCACAAAAATAAGAGACTTCTGCGCACTCAATTTCGATTTAGCCATAAGCAAATACAATTTTATTTTTTCAATACCAGCGTTACTCAATGTACAAAGTAATCGTTACGAATGTTGATTTTAGTTAAAGTGTTAGTTGACACTGTCAGTTTTTCTGTTTGTGTAAAGAGTAAGTCAATTTTTATTATTGCCATAGTACCCATCGAAAATTTGCAGATTTTTGTTTTGAGCAACCGCTAAGCACTTTAAGTTGATAAAATCTTATATTATTTATTCGTGGAAAAGCTATGTCAGGAGCTCCCAGTATAAGGGGTACAAGTCAATTTCCAAATCCTCCAATTATAATTGGTATTACTATAAAAAAAATTATAATGAAAGCATGAGCAGTTAGAATTACGTTAAAAATTTGATCATTTCCAATTAAAGATCCAGGATATTGATATTCGTTTTGTTTGATCGACCACTGCTTGCGACCCTGTGGTAGAAATTTATACAGCGGTGGTCTTTGACAATTTTTTTACTCATTTTTTTTTATTAATATATCGAGCATTTGTTTTATGTTTAAATATGTCTTTTATTCCACATTTTCAATACTTTTAGAAAAGTAACCGTTATCCAGGCGTCGTAGGTTAAAACAATTAAAACCTGTTTTCCACTACCTTCATTATTAAGGTAATTTTTTCTATAATATCTCTGGATTACCGTTTCTTCGCTGTTGCTACCTGGGCACTCTTATTATTAATTTAAGGAATCGTGTGTTCACCAAGAAAATAGAGGTCTGGCGCCCGAAAAACCATTATAAACGTCACGCCTATTTTTCTGCCCTACATCTGTTTCATCGATGAATGTTCATTTTTTCTAAATGACAATATTAATAAACCAAATTATCGATATTGGAGTGACGAAAACCCGCATATTTTCGAGAAGGGCGTACACAATATACCAAAAAGTTTATATTTGGGCTAGTAATCTTGGAGATTCTATTATTGGTTTTTTATTTATTGAAGAAACTTGACAGGAGACCTGTACCTTAATTTGGTTGAAGGGACTATTGATCCTCTTACAACTCACCGGATTTAAATACCTTAGACTTCTTTCTTTGGGAATATCTTAAATCCGTTGTTTATGAAACAGAACCTGCTTTTTTGGTAAAAGTAAAATAACCAACAAACAAAAAACAAAGGTGTAGAATAAACTTTCTTCCTTCTATTTCCAGTGTTGGAACGGTGCCACTAATTCTTATAAACATTTCTACTAAAAGGAAACTAAATACAATAATTTTTATTAAAATCATAAATGATAAATGAATAGATGGAATAAAGATAATGAAATATCCTTTAAAATGATGTGCCACTTGGCCCCCTCCCCATTTAAGATTCCAAGGATAACATCTATCCCTCCTAGGGGGTTGAACCACGAGGGCTAAAAATGTTGAAAGTGACCCCTTGCAAATAAAATTACAGTACCTTTCCAATTTTTCATATTATTTACTGAAAGGAAGACTTTAAAGTTGGAACTTTCCAAATTGAGACCCTGTATAGATTGTATCAGTAGGAGAAGGCCGAAGTTTCGAATAACCCGTATATATTGGGTATTCAAGCCTTTATTACCAAGATAAACGATGTTTTACCAATTCTGCCTATTTATTTCATGGCTGATCACCTTCTAATAACTGTATATTTTTTTTATATCTGGCTCAAGTAACGTGTCCGTTGGCTGGGGGATAAAATGATGTATTAAAAAAAAGGAAATATCGATCCGGCTTTCTAAAACATTTAAAAATTTGTGTAAATTCAAAAAACACCCTGTATAATGAAACTTATGAAACTTTTAATTTTGTATACCTACTTTAAGTTTTTGAAGCTTAGAATTTATTCGGCTTTTCTAAGTAAGAGCCAAAAAATTCATTTTCAGTTCGTGCTTTAATGCATGTAGGCTCCTAGAAAATGTAATTGTAGATCCATACACAAAACAAAATGTTATAAATCATTACATTTATTTCTACCTCCCATTATATTTAGGAATTGGTCACTTACGTTGCGGACTAGAACCGTTGGTTTGTTGTAATTGCCTGAGTTTTGAAACACCAAACCGAAATACTGCATTGATTGGTGTTTCAATGGTTCAAGATTTAGGCAAATGCTTATTTGCTAGAAATGTAAATAATAATAGTGAATATACGAGAAATTAATCTAATTCTTAACACTTACGGGGTTCTGTCGAATACATAAAAATATTACTAATCGTTTATTTAACTCTTTGCAGGCTTAAACGTAAGTTCAATAATTTTTTTAAATATTAAATTTGTATTCAGAATATTATTGTCTCTAATGAAATTAAAAAAAAAATGAATGGCTTGAAATAAATTCTAAAAAATTTAAAAAAAATTGACATTCAATTTTATTCTAAAAACATCGACAAAATCTTTGAAAATTATTAAAGTAATACTAAAAATTTAAATTATACAATAAAAATTTAAAAATATTCATGTTCACAAAAATAGCAAAAAAATTATCTGTACGCCAATGTCTTCAAATATCTAACTTCAGTGTGTAAATCTAACCTTAGTGGGATACACTTAAAAAACCGTTATAAATTCAAAGTTTAATTAAAAATCGCAAAACAAGATTCGAAAATACATTTAAATGTATTATTATTTTCAATTTTAATACATATGATTGCCATAAAATGTTCAGTCATAGAAAATTTTACATTATTTTAAAAATAAGTTGTCTTTATAACTTGAAATATTCCTTATAACCTTAAAGGTAAGTAAACTTTTAATTAATTTTAACTTATAGAAGTTCTTTTCTTATTTAATTCATTATTTATTTTATTAGTTGTAATTATTCTTGCTTTATCATTATATATGTAATTCAAAACTTACATAGAGTAAGTGTGAGTGCATATCACCTTATCAAATTGTCTACTTATTTGAAATTGTGCGTTATTTAAAATGTTTTTCTACTTTTTGTAAATGTCTGCCTATTTTTTCGTTAAGCAACAAATTTATTCATTTTTCTTAAGTCCACTCTAGCTGAATAACTTAGCAACTAACTTGAATAAAATTACCAGCTCTATTTATAGTTTTAGCTATGTGACATAATATTGATAGAAATATTCTAGCTGTTACTGTAAAATTATGAATTTCAAAAATATTTTAATTATTTTATTTTTAAATTCCATATTCAAGTTCTGAAACTTGTTATTCTTGCTTATTGCTTAAAAGAGTACATTTTAATACTCTTGCTCTTTAGCAAATTTTATTACTAAATTTTATTAAAGTATTTTCCTTTTTTCTTTAATTTGTTTTCAATTTCTTTTCATTTGGTATAAAATTTTTATATTATGAGAAAGAATTCTTATTGAATTTTGATTATATGTATTACAAATTACGTTTGTTTTATAAAAATTATATAAAAAAAACGTAATTTGTAATACATACCATCAAAATTGAATAAGAATTCTTTATATTTGATTTTGTTTCTTTTTATGATTATTCATATTTTTTGCATTATTTTACATTAAGTACTTAAAGCTCAATATTATAAAATTATAAAGAGTTTCACAAGATGATTTTTGTTCATTAAAAGTTATGATCATTTAAGTACCTATTGCATTATGTTAGTCTACTTTAAATACAAATTATAATAAGTTAGTGATTGAATTCTCTTTATAAGAATTGTTTTTTGTAATAGTAGAAACAGTTAATTATTTTTTTTTATTCCTGGTACTTTGTTTTCAACAATACTATATTTATACAAAACATTGTTTTAGTAACTTTAATTGGTACAAGCTGCTGTTACTACATATTTTTATAATAATAATGGTGAAATTAGTAAAGGAAAACGATATATCACATGTTAGTGTCCACAAGATTATCCAAGTTGGTAGATGAACATAAATTTATAGCATATTAATCTGCCTTTTAATTTGTGATGAAAATTTACCAGCCACCTACAGAATTACTAATGGATTACATAGACGAAGGATTTAGCTGTATTTCATCTAGTTCACGTACATAGAGCAGGTAAATTACTAAATATTCAATATTATCAGTATTTGGATGTTATTAGGAGTTATTCTAATAAAAAAAGTTGCAAAAAGAGCAAGCTGCATATTTTAATATGTACAAAATAATAACGTCAGGCCATATTAAAGTTATGATTTTTAAAATTAATAAACTATTGTTGTGTTGGTTAGCTTATTTTTGAATTTAATTTAATCAAAAACCAACACAGCAGACCTGTCCAAGCATTTATTTAAACATTTTGTCATACGTTAGTCGCACTCTATAAAACATAAACATATCAACACCCTACAGCTGCCAAACAAAAGTCACATGCAGGTTCTGTCAAGAAAAAAAGGAAACCGCATTACATAAATTATACGCTAACATTTTATTTAATCCTTGTAGGTTTACAAATACCTATTAATGTCATAAATTCGACACTACTAATCTTTAGCATAAATTCAATGATAACCCCCCAACATGTGTTATTTATTATTTGATTTTTATTATTATGATTTTTAATTATTAATCTTTTATTTAGCAACTGCTAATTTGAACAGTTTAAAATAATTAACAGCTGTATAGATAAAAAAGCTAAACACAAAAATAACTTAAACAATACAAGATAAATAACATCAATAAATAATTTTGAGCTATACAGATCTAAACTGAAATAGGAGGTAGAAGTAAAATAACAGTAATAAGTAGGTAATTTTAAAATGAAATTCCATTTGGTACTAAAGAACATTATCACAAAAATAGTTTCCATTTTGTTTATTTAGTAAGTGTCGTTTTAAATGTCTTTTGAAAACATGTATTGATACTTTATTCTTAATTTCTATAGGCAACTTAAATTAAATTCTTGCACATCTTTAATAAAAATTGTATTTTGGGAATCATGATATTGAGAATCATATTGTATTTTTTTAAATATATATGATGGTACCATGTGATTTTTAATTTTATAAACAAATATCAGAACCAAGTAGACGACCTAATTCTGAACTGATAGCCATTGTATATGTTTCAACATCGTTGTGATAGTTGTTCTTTTGTCCCATCTCAATGTTATCCGTATTTCTCTGTTTTGAAGTTTTTGTTTTCTTCCACAATAAGTAAAATGCGGTAATATTAGACAATTGTATAAAATCGTTACTGACTGACCAAGCACTAATCTATTTTGCACACCTCTATAAAAAATTCATCGATATTAATTTAATAATTAAATTAGTGTGTTCCTTAAAATAAAACATATTACAGTGACTCCTAAATATTTAATTTGCTTTACTATTTCAATATTTTTACTTCAAATACATACTTTCTTATTTTGTCATTTAGTTCCCTGTATAACCTATCATTTCCTGTTAACGCAAATTTGGTTTTTTAACATTTATTTTCAATTAATTAAAACAACAACACTCAATAATATTTTCCAATACAGCATTTATAGCTCTGTCATTATTTTATCTAGGTTTTCTGCTGGGTAATAGATTAGGGTATCATCTGCACACAAATGCATTGAACAAGTATTTTAATTTTAATTTTTGTAAATTTTGTAATTTCGCAACCAACATAGAGCATTTTCTACTATTCCAAAACATTTTAACATTCTAATAAGCAACGAACGATTTACAGTTTCAAAAGCTCATTATAAATCTAAAAAAAAAGCTCTTTTTATTAACTTATTATTGCTCTTCTGTTTTCATTCACCTACTATGTAATGTACACTATACACTATTAAACAATTAATTTTTTTCTACATAATCAAGGAGTTGGTTATAAACTATTTTTTCTATTCTAGCTAGCATATTAATTGATCTTAAAAATCTACTGCTCTATGTGAATTTGAAACTTTCGCAATTGGTATTATTGTTGGACTTTTTAGGTAATGTGGGATAGTGTTACCTTCTAGGAAGGTATTTATATTATTTAATAACTGGTGTCAAATACTTTCAAAACAGTTTTTTAGAAAAAAAAAAACTGTAATTTCATCAGGACTAACTTTATTCGGTATGTTAGAATTTAATCGGTCAACGTATAAATCTTTAGAAGAATTTTTCTAAATCTTCTATAACCCGTCCAAGAAATGTTCGTGGTTTAAAAATGGATTCAACTTAACACTCCAGCCTAAGTATGCGTCGAATATCCCTTCCAGTTTCATTACATAAAATTATTATCCTTTTATTGATGTTTTGCCTTACCAGTCTTCCCTTTGGTTCTTCTTTCTTCTTGTTTTTTTATCCTAAATTTTGTACACTTAATTGGATTTGCTTGAGCTTTTGGTTTATTTTTTATTTATATCATTTGTTCTTACTTCTCTTATGTTTGTAGCTAGTTCTTACGAATTATTTAAAAAAAAATTTAATTTAGCTGTAAGCCTGTACGTTACTTCAGGATACATCTTATTGTCCTCTGTTAACATTTTGATGGCATCATTCATATTTTACTTACTGTCATTAAATTCACTAAGTTTTAATATTATGTTATCAAAATCTGCCTCTTTCTCTGCAATTTTCACCATTAGATTCTCATTTTCATTTTGCATTCCTAAATTTTATTATTCTAATTTTCTGTGTATATCTATCTTTCTCGACATTTTCTTTTCTCATGTTACAAACCTCTTCAATTAGAGCATTTTTTTCTTCTTCATCCTTCTTTTTAAGTATATCACAATATTCCTCTTTTTCTTCTAACAATTTTCTTAATTGTTTAATTCTTTACTTCTTTATTTTTACAACATTTGAAGACCTTACTAGTCTGAAGGAAAGTCCAGATTCAAATGAACTAAAAATTAAAAAGCGATTGTGTCCTTGAAACAATACCCTGGATATCGACTCTTTTTAAATTCGTTGCATATTTGAAAAGACAACAAAAACTAAATTGAAAAGTGTACTTATAATTTTTGGGGAGACATTTTTACTACTCAAAAATTGAACTTGAAATGAATTATTAAATGTTTTATTACTTAAATTTTTAGGACTGAATATTATAAATTCATAATTTGTTGAAATTAGAATATACAGTATGGTTTAAATGAAAGGAATAAATTCATTATTTCATAAATCGGCGATTTTAAGGGAAATCCTGAAACCCGTCGATTCATATTTTTAAATGGGTGTTTCGTCAGATTACCTTTTTATTTCAGAACTGTCAATGTTAGATGCGCAGATGCAAATGGAGGCGTTATAATAATCCATTTTCAGACAATATCGATAGCAAAATTGTCAGTGGCAGATGTTAATGGTGACGCCCTATTAAATTTTAATCTAAACAAAGTGACTAAAAATCGAGTGAATTTTTGGTAGAGGAGAAAACACAGTCTATTACTCGGTTAGAATAACAAACATTTTTTCATTCTAACCTTGTTACAGAACACTATCTGCTTCTGGAATTGTTTTCTTAATTTTACTACTTATTAAGAAACTGGTTCTTATTTGGTATTCTTCTTCTTCTTAAAGTGCCATGCAGATTCCTGCTTAGGCGTTGAAAATGATAACGTTCTCCGCGCAGTATGCGTCCAAGGTAGCCAGTTTTTCTTCTTTTGATGTTTTCGAAAAGTTCACGGTCTACCAAACCAGCTCTTCTCAGTATGTCCTCGTTCGTTACATGATCAACCCACGATACTCTCAGGGTCCACATCTCGAAGGCCTCAAATGTGTTGATAATTGCTGTTTTCAATGTCCATGCCTCGACTCCGTACAAGAGAACGGACCAGACGTAGCACTTTACCATCCTATATCTGAGACTGAGATTCAAGTTTTTGTCTGTCAGTCTTAAGAACGTTGTTCGAGCTTGCTCGATTCTACATTTTATTTCCTGATCTGGGTCCCATTTTTGGTTGATCATGCATCCCAAGTATTTAAATTGAGTGACTTGTTCAATGCTCTCTCCATTTATGGATATTGTGGTATTTGGAGTATCGTTTCTACTAATGGCCATACATTTGGTTTTACGGATGTTAATTTTCAGACCCAATCTTTGACTTTCTTCATTGACGTTATCTAGTAGAGTTTGTAGATCATTTGCACTATCCGCTAATATCACGGTATCATCCGCTTATTGAATATTGTTGATGGGAATTCCGTTTACTTTAATGCCCATGGGACTGTCGGAGATTGACTCGGTGAAAGCTCTTTCCACATACAAATTAAACAACATCGGAGACAAGATGCACCCCTGGCGGACGCCCTTTTTTATTTCAAAGTCCTCAGTTGTTCCTGCATTTTGGATTCGGATTTCCGCTCTTTGGTTCCAGTATAAATTACCTATAAGTCTGATATCCTTTCCATCCAGTCCCAAGTCCCTAAGACAGGGATGGGGAAACTACGGCCCGCCGGAAGGTTTTATCCGGCCCGCGGATAGAATTTTAATTTGCCGGTCCGACGGAAATTAAAAGAAAATATATATTTATGTAGTTCTTTGTTAGTTATAGACCGCGCAAGAGCATTAGTTAGCAGTAAGCTTTCGTCAATTGCGTTTCTGTGTGTTGTTCTCCGTAGTAGGTAACGTCTAAAATGGATGTTAAAAAAAGAAAAGTGGATTCAGAATGTCGAGTTTTTAAAGAAGAATGGACGTGGAAATATTTCTTTACTTTATTTAAAGAAAAACCTGTGTGCTTACTTTGCAATACAACTGTCGCAGTTTTAAAAGAATATAACATTCAACGCCATTTCAAGAGCAAACATGAAAACCACTCTTTCTCATCGTTAAGTGAAGAGGTGAAAAAAATTAAATCGAAAGATTTAATAAAAAATTTATCAAGTCAACAACAATTATTTCAGAGAACTAATCATTCTCAAAGATGCGCTACGAAAGCCAGTTATGTGTTGGCTTATAATATTGCTAAATCTAATAAAGCATTTTCAGATGGTGAATTTATAAAGCAGTGCATGATAGATGTGTGCGATATTATGTGCCCTGAAAAGAAAAATGATTTTCAGTCACTGTCTCTCTCAAGAAGAACAATCACCGAGAGAATTGAAAATATTGATAAAAATCTAATTTCACAACTGACTACAAAAACTCAAAAATTTATTTTTTATTCAATTACCATTGATGAAAGTACAGATATCAGCGATACTGCGCAGTTACTCATATTTGTAAGAGGAATCAACGCCCACTTTGAAATTACAGAAGAACTTGCAGGGCTACAGTCAATAAAAGGAACAACGACTGGTGCCGATATATTTTGTGAATTTGAAAATTGCATCGATAAACTTCGTTTACCTATTGATAAGTTATGTAATGTAACTACAGATGGTGCTCCTAATATGGTTGGAATCAATCAAGGATTTGTTGGGAAATTTAATTCTAAGTATCCGGAAAATGATGTTATTTTTTTGCATTGCCTTATACATCAGGATGCTCTCTGTAAATCGGCTTTAGATATTGACCATATACTTAATATTGTTGTAAAACTAGTAAATATGATTCATTCCAGAGGATTATTACATCGCCAGTTTCAACAGTTTTTGGAGTCCGTACATGCTGAGCATTCCGATATCCTGTATTATTCAAAAGTTCGTTGGTTAAGTGCTGGAAAAGTATTTGAAAGAATTTGGGATTTAAAAGACGATATTGTGAATTTTCTTCTTGATAAAGACATTTATAATCAATTTGACGTCTTAGAAAACGAAACGTGGCTTTCTGATTTCGCTTTTTTCACAGACCTCCTCGTACACATGAATAAACTTAATCTCAAATTGCAAGGGAAAAATCAGTTTCTTCACGATATTTGGCAATACCTGAAAAGTTTCAAATTACAGTTATTATTACTTGCTAATCAGATCTCTAAATCTGATTTTTCTCATTTTCCAAGAATACAATCTTTAAAATTCACTATATCAAACAATAAGATTAAAAAATACGAAATTAATTTGAGAAAACTATCTTCAGAATTTGAAAGGAGATTTCAGGACTTTAGAAAAATGGAACCAGAGTTTAGTATTTTTGCGACCCCATTCAATGTTAATTACGAAGAAGTTGATGCAAAATTTCAACTTGAGTTAATAGAATTGAACTGTAATACTCTCCTGAAACAAACTTTTCATACAGTACCATTACTAGAATTTTATAAAAATTTAAGTCCAGATAATTTCCCAAATCTAATTACTCATGCAATGAAGATAATGACAATGTTCGGCTCATCTTATATATGCGAACAAATCTTTTCAACAATGAAGCTTAGGAAAACTTCTTTAAGAAACAGAATTACAGATGAGCACCTTTCATCAGTTTTAAGAATTTCTGCTTCGCAAATGGAACCGGACTATGATGAAATTTTGATGAAACAGTCTCAATTTCATTTTTCTCATGCACCATCAACCAGTAATGACACCAGAAAATAAAGTGATAGTACTTCACATCAAGAACTACACTAAATTCATTTTATATTTTGTGCTTATAATTTTCTTACCTTTTGATTTTTTACTATTAAAATAATAAGTGTATGTAATAATATATGTATATGTTTATAGAACACAAATTTTTTAACGATTAAGCATTATTCTTTGGCCCGCTACGATTGGCTAGTTATTACAAATGGCCCGTCTTAAAAAAAGTTTCCCCACCACTGCCCTAAGATATGATATGAGGAGATCGTGCTTTACATTGTCAAATGCTTTTTCGTAGTCGATAAAGCACAAAAAGACGTCCTTTCTCTGATCCTGGCAATTCTGCACTAATGTTTGGAGACTGAAAATGGCTTCTCTTGTTCCAAAACCGCTCTTAAATCCAAATTGACTAGCACCACTTACTTCCTCGCACCTCCTATATAGTCTCGTGTGTAGAACTCGAAGAAAGAGTTTAAGGAAATGGCTCATTAGGCTAATGAGACGATAGTCTTTACATACGGTTGCGGTGTATATTTAGCATTAAATAAATCACAAACTTCTGTCAGAATCCTTTATCTCCAGAGTTAATCATTAAAATATCAATTCGATCCGTGTTTGGAAGCGTCATTACTAGGTTAAGCTGTTTTAAACATTTTTATGAAAATAATAATAAACACGTCACTGATGCTACATCAGCAAATTTTAAATTAGAACGTAGTACGGTAGAAGATCTTACAATGGTTTATTCCCAGTAAGTAATGCTCGTTACCATAATTTAGTTCAACGAATGAGTAAAAATCCCCCTTCAAAAATTAAAATTGAGGTGGAATACTATGTTGATTGCAAACATTTGCTTACGATTATCTACCTAATATTAGATTTGTTTATACAAGGTATTTATATCAACTCTAGTATAAAAGGTGATTATTTTTAACATGGACCGTATTGCTTCATTATTAATGGAAGAAATTAGAAAAAATGGGAAAAACATTGTATATTTAGGAAATAAATACGTAATGAAATTTAAAATACTCAATCTTCCCCAAATATATCAACAAGAGTCGATATCTTTTTGTAAAAAAATAGAAATAACCAAATGAAAGATTACTTATAATAAAAGTTTTTTCCATATATTTTATTTAAAACAATAAAGGTGGTGCAACACCGTTTAAGTACGAATTTATGTCCTTATGTTCTCAAAGATTTCCATTTACAAGACATTTGCCACGTATGCCAATGAATCGCCCTTTCTCATATCTAACTGACCGTAATTATTCCTAGTACCACAGTCACAAACACTCCAGATACGCATCAGTCGCTAAGATTCAATTGAAGAGAACATACTCACACCGTATAAGTTCTTAAGACACGACCAAAGAGAACACACGCTCTGTTCCAGAATGTATTCTATGTTACTCCCGCTCTCACCAATGGTTGAAAATAGTAAATACAGTCGAACCTCCTATAACGACCACCCACGGGGAATTTCAAAACTGGTCGTTAAGGGAGGTGGTCGGTATAGAGAGGTCAAGTGGGGGTGTAGGGGTGGGGGGTCAACGCGACACGTTCAATTTGTTATCCACTAAAAACAACCAAAAAAACACTTCCTTTCACATTTTTTGCAGACTTAGGGCTGCCCATTGAAGATGGGTATGTTTAAAAATGTTTTTTTGTTTATTTCAGCAGTTTTTACCAATACTCGCGCAAAAAGTGATTATTTAAAGAAATCACTAATTTTCTTTTGCTTAGCATTATTTCTCCGCAGTATGATTTAATCTTCTAGCCTGTCTTGAATGTTTTGTAGAGACAACAAACTTGCCGTGGCTTTTAAAAAACACTTGGTAACTGTAGATGATTGAATCGACTCAATAGAAGAAATCGTCCATAAAATTGCGTCCCAGACAGTCACTTTTTTTGCTTCCGCGAGGTCATTGCTGGAATCGATTCTCAGAACTACATGTTTGAGGAATCTTTTTCTATAAAGATCTTTGAAGTTTTTGATGATTCCCAAATCTAGAGGTTGACACACTGAACTGGTGTTTGGTGGTAGGAAAATCAACGTTATATTGCTGAATTGTAAAGCAGGATGGCAAGTGGCATTGTCCAAAAACAACAGAATTTTCCTGTCCTGTCTTTGTAATTTGCGGTTAAATTTTTCAAGCCACTCACTCATTATTCCACGTGTCATCCACGAATTCTTATTGCTTTTCCACTCAGCCTTCACTTTTTCTAGGTTTACGCTTTAAAAGCAACGAGGGTTGGCCGCGTTGCCGATTATTATTGGTGGTTCGAATTCCCCGATCATGTTCACGCACAAAAAAACTGTCAGCCGTTGCTTGGAATTTTTGCCCCCGTGACATTTCGAGGCACTAAAACATAAGGTTTTCCTTGGCAAGGCATTGTAAAAAAGTCCGGTTTCGTCACAGTTGAATATGTCACGGGGATTATAGCCCTCACAAAAACCCTTGACTTTAGCCTTCCATTCCTCGGCGGTCGCTAGAGGAACGCTTGCTGATTCACCGCAAATAACTTTAGCACAAATGTTATATCGCGATTTAAATTTTTCCAACCAACCATTTGAAGCCTTGAATCCCGCATATTGCAGTTTTCTAGCTACAGTGAGCGCTTTTTCTTGCAAAATTGGTCCACTTATCGGGAGATTCCTTTGCCTTGCAGTGCAAAACCACTCAAACACAGTCGCGTCGATTTCAATAGCTTCAGTTTTCAGCTTCTTTTTGACACGTGGACCACATGCATTTTCACGCCACATTTTAGAAATCGATTCTCTATTTTTCAGAATTGTCAAAATTTGTGTTTTGCTCACTTCGAATTGTTCAGCAGGATTACGTTGACTTGTCTTAAACTTATCAAACTTTTCTATCACTTGAATTTTTTCCTCTAATGAAAGCCACTTCCTTTTCGATGCCATTTTCAAAAAATTTTGATGCAAACACGCCGATAAAATTGTCTGGCAGACAGTAGGCGACTGAGCGGTCGCTATCAGATGTTGTAAACAAGGGCGTGAATATACGTCTGACCCCTCCTCAGGTGGTCGCGGTCTGTCTAGACACAGGTTTTTATAGAGGGGTCCGTCGCCACAGTAAACAAATGGGACACGTGCGGGGAAGCAGGTGGCTGGTCTTTCATAGAGGTGGCCGCAAGTGGGAGAGGTCGTTATAGGAGGTTCGACTGTATACAGTTAATAACTCTTTAGCATACACAATATGTAAGAATAGTATTATTTTTAAGTGGTGAATTGTGAAGAATTAGTGTCAACAGTTATAAAAAGGATGTGAAAAAGTTATATTTAGTTCTGTCAGTTTTTTATGAAAAACATTTATTTTCATTAAAGTTACTGAAAATGAAGCGGCCTTTGGTCTTTTATTGAGTGTACTTTTTGGATAAAGAACAGTTACATAGAATGTATGACATAAAGTTGAAATATAAATTTTTCGACAATTTTAACTCTTATTTCTACTATTAAGGTAAAAAGTAGCCAGTCTAATTATATATTAGGCTTCATGAAACTGCAAATATTAAAATTAGTATTTGGTGAAACCATGTGCTAATATATATTTAAATTTTCTCCTACATACACTTGCCATAAAATAATACGCAAAATATATTAACGAATACATCATGATTTTTTCATAGTAGCACCTTAGTCACAAGCAAAAATAATTGATTGCGAGTTCAAATCTGTCTATTCAAGTAACAAGCATTAGGTAATATTTTGATATTGTCAATGCAATGAACACTAACACAAACTAAATAACCAACCAAACAAAAAAATATATAGTTGTCCCATGAATAATTGATAATTTTATTTCTAAGACCTAGTTTTATCGAAATTTAGATACAATGCTGCCACCTGCTAGTCTATTATTTAAAAACTTAATTTATATTAGTATAAGAGAAGCTTACATATTTTATACTTTCTGAATAGCACTTTTTAACCAAATCTTCTAATTTACATTTTATTCTATTAAATAGGCGCACCTCCAATCGTCTTTAGGTTAAGAAAATAGATTTTGCTGTATTATTAAATACTGACAAAAAAATGGATCTTAAGCAATTTGGGAAATGCAAAGAAAAATAAAAAACAACAAATAATGAAATATTTAATTTTGTAAATTTACATAATAAAAAAATCTATTTAATATGATTAAGAAACTATTGACCAATCTACCAAATAATTTAAATGCGTCTTTTACCGCCACATTTAAAACAGCTGTTATCATTGTTAACCAAGTCAAAGTCCTATTGTCATTTCTACACATTTTTCACAAGTTCATATTTTAGCCTAAATAGTGTCCCGATCTTAGCCCACTTCACTTTTTTAGGAATATGTTAAGGACCGGGTGGTATTCCAGATTTAGTAACAACAATCGCTGTCAATACGTACCTTATGTTGATTACAGTTAGGGCGAAAACTGCTTAAAATGTAAATAATTAATATAAATAAATTAACTATATCTTAACGACGGTAATGCATTCAGACCCATTATCTACTCTAAAAACACATTACCTCATTGGTAAAAAAAATATTTAAATATAAAGAATTTTTCTCTTATTGATAGGCAGGAGGATAATTTAAATTATTTCCGCTAGCGGCGGCTGCATCACTATCCAGATCTAGGAACGGCATAGAACCTGGACTCAGGAAGGGGACACTGGTTTGATTTTGATTCCCATTTCCATTGGTCTGCCCTGTCATCATGCAGGATGAAGGGGCTTGTTGCGGGGGTTGCTGATGCTGTGGGGGAGATCTAGGGGGCGAAGGACTGTCTAAGTTTATAACTGATGGGCTAGCGGGGTACCCTGAGCTGGAAACTGAAGAAGAGGTCACCCGAGTTTGGTTATTAGCAGAGGAAGTGCTTGTGGAATCTAAAAATAAATTATATGCATATATATTGTAGAAAGTGTATATATATATATATATATCTCCAACATTTACTAAAACACCGAATATACAGGGTAGTTTTTACACATGAACCTAAAGTTCTACAGTTTAATAATTTTGACGCGTAGATAAAATTTCGTGTAATAAATTAAATGTTTGCTTAAAGTTTACCGTTAAAAATTATTTTAAACTAATCAATTTTAATTAGGTGATATTTTTTATATGATAACGAAAGTCGTGTTAAAAATCATCAGCTTAAATGGGTCAAAACATAATAGACAATACATAATAAAAACCTAGTAGCCTAATGACTTTGACAAAACGTCAAAATGTAATCAATTTATTCAAAGATTAAAAATATCAACAGCGTATTTGTTTAGAATAAATTGCATAAACCAATATAACCGAATATACTAAAGCAATATTCTAACATTTCTGTACAAAATGTATCAATAACGCACAAACAAATCTATTATTAATTAAAAGAATAAAATTTACTATCTTTTATCTGTGAAATGTACAAAATGAAAACAATTTATAACTTTGTTAATGGAACCGTGTAAATAACATTGTTGAACAGCGGCTATTTTATTTTAATCAATCCTTATGTGTTTATTTAAATACACGGTTATTTAAATAACTCCAGGTGAAAAAATTGAACAATGTTAATACCAGCCTTCTCGTGATTAATAAATCCTTTTCTTCCTATGCAACGCCTTGGGAAAATTTGTTTTAAATAGTTTTGAATTTTAAGAGCTTAATGTGTCATACCATCGTGGTAAAATATTTTCATCAACACCATTTGGAGTAATGATATTTTGAAAACGTTGTAATAAACGGAGAATAATGTTCCAAAGCAACTTCAGATGTTTCGGAACATTAAAGTTTCCCCACAATGAAAAAAATAAAGTAGTTCCCTAATATTCCACAACATATAATTACTTTTTAAGGATTTTTGATAAATGTAGCCCCCATTCAATGCGGATTTTCAGTGAAAAAATATCTACAATTAAACGGATTCACACAACCATTTAAAGAAAAAGTACAGTCATCAAAAAATACATAATTATTTAGAAAATTTTGATTGTTTTTATCATTTCTTAACAAAGCTAGATAACTCTATCAGAATCATCTGCTAATAACTCTTGTACGACTATTATTTTGTATGGATTCTACCCATTATTTATAGCAAGTTGGTAGCTCAATAACATCCATTAGTATAGCTAAAGCATTTTCTTCGTTTGTTTCAGTTCTTTCTTAAGCCGGCACACGATTTTTGACACTCCTCGTTTAAGCGTATCTTTGTAATATTTTGGTGACAGTAGTTTTCCTTATGGGTGTGCGATTAGAGTTTACTTCATTAAATAAATTGGCCATCCCTTCATGCGTACGTTTTTTTAGTCTATACCAAATTAATATAAGTATTTCAGTTTGAGTCAGTTGATTTTTGAATATAACAAAATTCAGAAATGAATTTTTCAATTTACTCCGAACACATACACTGTTAGCATTTTACAAGTTTTGAAATAAATTGATACATGAATGTAACTGACATTTGAAAATAACAAGATTTTATTATTGCTAAGTTTTTGGAAAGAATCGGAATTTTTTAGATAGGTTTATGGCATTCCTATATTTTCTCAAAAGCAACTTCTTTCCCATTAAACCGAATGTATATTTATAATCGTTCACAAAATAGCAAGATATTTAAAAATTAAGTAATTCTCGGTGAAAATAGTTTTCATTGGAATACACTATTTGGAAAAGTTTGAATTAGTATCTACGCAAATAGAAAACAAAATTAAATACTTCAAAAATTTACTCAGAATTAAATAGGTCATTTTACATAATATAATCACAAAAATAATTATTACCAATTTCTTAATCATAAATATGTCACTAAACATTTGAATTAATTTTTAAATAATTCTAGTCAATGTTTTAATTTTCCTTCCCTTATTTCTAGGTCTAAGGGTAGGCCGGGAGATCAACGTACCTGGTTTGGGAGCGACAGCCCTTATTTTTGCAGCAGGTTCGTCATCATCTGAATCTGAGATTGTTAAGTCAACTATTTCTCTCTTTCTAGTTTCTTCGGGTTTTGATGCCTCTGGATCTTTATTGTCTGTAGTAGAACTTGCAGCAGTATTTGAACTAACGATTTCTAAAACAAATGTATTATTTACGTTAACATAAAATGAAAAAATTTTTAACATATGACAAGTTAAAGATTTAAATAAAAAAAATGTGTGTATTTCAACTTGTCCTTTTTTCAAGTATCTTTAATATATTGAAAACGAAACAAATTGAATAATTGAAAGGACACTTTTTATATATTGTTCCTGCTCATTCTCCATTGAAAAACAACAAACGCAAAAAGGTAGCAGGTGCATTAAAATTTACTAATAATAAAATAAACAAAAAGTTAATTTTGTTCTGTAAAAGTTTGTATAAAAGGTAAATAAGAAAAGGATTCTCGGATCATTATATATAGGGCAACCAAGGGTTAGACGTTCATTCTATTTTGTAACTTTCTAGTAAACAGTAAGCTTGTAACTATCATTAGTAAGCAATAGTTGTAATAATTGTAATTAAACTTTTTAAAAAGGTGACTGTGTTTCAACATCAAAATTTATGATATGTCTTTAGATACTCTAAGGGATCAGGATCACGAGAAATCATGAAAAGGGCACATAAATTACTAAGAACACTTTATGAAATGTAACAATAAATCTAAAACTATGATTTATTCAATAGGATCTAAGTTAGGGGTGAAAAGGGGTTCTTCAATCCAGTACTACGCCACTAGCTGCACCAATTAAAAAGCCTTTTTTGGCAAAAAAGCCGCTTAAGTTAATTAAACTGACAGACAAATTTTATAAAAAAATACAGTTATAGCCAATATTCCTTTTTGGATTTTAAACTTTTTCTACCAGAGCAGACCATTCCAGAATTAATTAATTTCCGAATTATGTAAATAAACTACAACTGTCAAATTTATTTACTTGAATATGCTGATTGTGTGAGAATAAAAGATTTCCGCAAACATGGTTTGATCGAAAGGGATATATTGAGTCGCCAACTTGAACGTTGGATTTAACCCCATTGAATTTTTTCTTAGGGAATTTTTGAAACATGTTTATAACGACCTACCCCGATCACTATAAGAATAGAGAACTGTCCACATTTTCTATCAATAATATCATTTATCTATGTTAAAAAAAAGTATTCGTCCAGTATTATTCCTTAAAAATAAATAATAACTTGTTAAAAAAATGTCTAAAGTTTCCCGCGTTCTGGAAGCATTTCCAACTAATTCCAAAGTGCGTCAAGCTGGCTGACGTCATATCGTATATAGCTTTACGATACCGTTCCGACATGTGGTTGTGTGGTTATTGTTTTGCAACATATTGAAAATTGTAGGTTTTATTGTGGAAGAACATGGTCAAAAATACTTCAAATATTCCTTGGTGCAACTTCGAAAAAGTACGACGGTAAAAACATCTTATAAAATATTAGAATACCATTTGATCGTAATCTCCGAACAAAATAAAATACATGCTATTTTCATCAAACTCCGATTAGAATTTAATTGTTTTTGCCATGCACCCATCTTAACTCATATAACTATTCATTATATCCATGTTGTGAACATTATTTCTCATTTTATTATAATTAGAGGTTTTTTTAATGCAGGAAATCGCTATAATAATGAATGGTTTTATTGACGGATGCGAATAGTTATTTGTGTATTAAGAGCGGAAAGTGACACTTTGTCTCACTTTCCGCTCTAATTGCACACAAGATTATTTCTATGATCACATTATTTTAATAAACAGAGATATTGAAAGTCAATTGTCGCCACTGTTGGCCTATCGTAATTAAACCCATATAATATATGTGGCACTTATTATTAATTAAGATACATATAAGACGGTTGATGATATGATAGTGCATTTACCTGTAGATATTTATGACGATATCTACAAGGCAAATCGTAGCATACGATTGAGTCCCAGATTGTGATGGAATACTTATTTTCGGCTGATTAACATCGCCAAGATCATCAAATGCTTTCTTACTACCCAAGCGAACGTAAAACCGAACAAGAAAATGGGAATACATATTTTGTGCACTTTGTTACTAAACAGTCACATATTATTCAACATGTACTTAGAAAATTAGTTTTTATGTTTATGATTTCCGTATGGCTATGTTAAGGAACCTTTTATCAAGCAAACCGGTAAAACAAAAAAAAAATCAATGAAACAGGTGCGAAAGGAAATGTAGAAACACATGTTCCTCAAAAATACACTAGCGAATCTGGAAGAACTAAACGAAAGAGAAGTAGGTTGTTTCTCTAAAAAAAATCGCAAAGATACACCTTATTTTTGTGCAGATTGTCCAGGCTCACCAGGTTTCTGTCTGGAACTCTGTTTTCCTGAATTTTATAAGTAATGTTCAATAACAGGAATATTTATGTATTATTTTACTGATTTTGTTTTTCTTTTATTTCGAGTAGTTTTATTTTGTGTTTTGTTTGAGCAATATTTTAAATATTTTAGATATATGTATTGGATTTTTCTCTTTTATTGCGACTTATTTTACTTTATGATTTTTATCTTTATTTTAATTGATTCCGTGTTTTTGTTTTAGTTTTAAGCTTTTTACACTATATAACATTTTAACAGGAACTATAATTTTATGTTGCAATTATTATATATTTATCTTATCCTTTCGTTTATTGTTTTTGAGATCAAATAAAGTATTTTTATTAATAAATACAGCCTCCAGCGAATAATTTTTGTCAGGAGGCCAGTGACGCAAGTGTGGCGTCATATGCCAATTGACAGAAAAACGCATTTGTTTATTTAATCTCTAATTTTATAGCATTAAACAAAGACTTTAAATTCAATTAAAAAAAGTCTTGGCTTCGTGTGAGGTCATTGTTAAGTAAGTCGGCAGTGAATGCGTTAATTGAAAGTCCGTACTTTTTTAAGTAGTTACTTTAAAATTTCTATCAAATATATATATATATATATATATATATATATATATATATATAGACATATACATGGCACGTTATGAAGCCCAAAATGCATATGGATGATACCTTGTCTAGCCCGAAAAGGCGTTGTTTAGCCCATCACTGGGCTAAACAACGTTTCCCATGTATATCAACATTATTAGTTACCTTGAATAATATTTACCCCTCCACATAATTTTCAGTCGGGCTTAAAAGCGATAAATTTAACCATATTAATATACAGAATAGTTGGGTCATTCATGGTATAGGCGGCGCTGTTTATATATTTTGTATAGAGTATAGAGTTAACGTACGTAGATGAGCCAAGGTATAACAAGTAAGATACAAGATTCAAATAAGATGTCTTAATTAAATTGCTGCCATACTTTTTAATGTAATATTTCATCGGCGTTCCAATGAAAACTCCTACGTACGTTTTTTTTTTATTTTTGTTTTTTGGTATCTGGATCAAGGGATTCAAGCTTCATGTTTTGATAAAATAGTTTCTGTGTTAAATGTTTTCCTTGTACATTTAACGAAATAAATCCAAATTATTAAGTTGCATACCTATTGGAACCGACAATTTGTTTTTTTTTTCAAAAATATTTGATATTTTTTGGGAAATACGATTATTGAAACGCTTATACCTGAAAAAGTGATTGGTATTATTTGGATATGACTGCAACTGAATTAATTGATGTGATTGATTAAATTTTTTTCTAAAAAGTGAAATAAATAGTAGTTTTGTGCGTAAAGTGCTTTGCGTACAAGTTGTACACAATATTTTTTCTACAACCACATTTATTAATGAAAGAAAAACAGTAGCTTATATAGGTATTTTACTTAATCTTTGAACAGAAATAATTTAAAAAATGAATTTTGGATTTAAAATAATCAGTTAAACTCATAGTTAATAGTGAAAATTAAACAATTTTGAATTGTTATACCTGGTTTATCTTTTTTGGATAATAAGTTTTCATTAATTGTAATATTAGTGTAAATTTTGATCTTGGTTCATAATTCCTAAAATAATGCTTAATAAATTAATTTGTTTATACTTAATAAATTAAAATAAATTATAAAGTAAATAGTTTACTTACTTTTAGTTTAAATTTAAAATTTCAACACCCAAAAAATTTACTATAGGTAATGATAATGTTAAATTGTCAAAAAAAGTTGACAGGTCATACCTGTGTTTGACATTTTTGTGGGGAAAAGTGTCATAGCGTGTACTTTTCGCACTCTAAATTATTACTTTTTCAACGGATATCAAATAAATTAAGAAAAGGCCTGCTTTGCTTATAAAAATTTATACACCATGTCTCACGTAAGGCGGGCATTAGAACTTTATGGAGAATAAATTAATTTGTATTTTCGTCAATTTCTAGGTATACATAATCGAGTATGCTCTTTTAAATTAAAATAAAATGAACTCTGTGCGACTTCCGGTTATACCGGAACGTAAAATTTTAATTTCAGTTTTCTTAAAATTGGTGAGAGATAGTTATAGGAAATGCTAATATGGATCGATGCAGAATAATTTTCTGAACAAAATGAAATAAAAATATACAGGGTGTTCCATTTAAGTTTTTCATGTTTAAAATAATTTCCAAACACCCCGTACAACAAACGATGTACAAGTAAATATTTTTAACAAGTACATCCCAACTACTACCTCTGGCTAAAATTTCAAGTTTCTGATAGAAATAGTACCTGAGATAGACGACTTTAAAAAAATGTCTATCGACGACTAAAAATTTAGAAATAATTGAATAACGCCAAATCCGCTAGAATTAGAATATGCAAATGGGTATCATTGTTTACAGAATTTTACGCTGAATTTAAAATAAAAAAAATATATAGGGTGTTCCATTTAAAATAACGAAGTTAGTGGTCACTTCCGGTATAACCGGAAGTCGCACAGAGTTCATTTTATTTTCATTTAAAAGAGCATACTCGATTATGTATACCCAGAAATTGACGAAAATACAAATTAATTTATTCTCCAAAACATTCTAATGCTCGCTTGACGTGGGACACGGTGTATAGAAAAGCGTGTTTTGCATAGTGGTTGTAGAAAAAATCTATTATTACTTAAGAAAATGTCACTATTACTTACTATCCACATTGATAGGTTTTTAGGCAATGAAATAGTAGTAAATGTAAAGTCTCCACAATTTTCCCCAGTGTTTCTAGCTCCAATAATAACTGCGGTCATAATGCATTCATTATCAATTTGTAACACACTCTACGTAAGATCATTAAAACGTTGTAACATTATTTCATTGATTCATGTTATTTATGGACTTAGAATGAAAGGATTTCTTTTGTTTTATCTGTTTGTGTGGGTGAACCCCGACGTGTTTTGCCAACCACCACCAGGAGGAAGGGTTGTAGTTGGAGGAGGAGCACTACCGCCGCCAAAGCCAGATGTTGTTATTTATTATTAACACTATATACTATTAAAATAAAACAGAACTAAAAAATCATGAAAATTAATTTTCTATTTTAAACTAATATAAAATAAACAATATAGGTGAATTGTCAAATGCTATATATACGGAGTTGCGCGAAAGTCCGGAATAAAATTATCTGTTGACCAGTAACTTAAAAAAAAAGCTGAAACACATAAATTGATTTTACATTGGACGTATTTGTTGGCACGAGCTTTTCAATGACCCTAGGTACATATAAAATACCTTTGCATTTGAAAAAAAAAAGTTGGGTAGGGTTGCAGCTAAGGGGTTGAAGAAAAAAAATTTCATTTTATTGGCAACAAATACGTTCAATGTAAAATCAATTCACGTGTTTCAGCGTTTTTTTTTTAAGTTACTGTTTGAACAAATAATAATTTTATTCCGGACTTTCGCACAACTCTCTATATTAAACTACCTGCTGTGATCAAAATTATAAATACTTTGCTATTTTAATAGAATTTCGCTGTACATTTTTACATTTTAATTCTATGAGCCAACCTGAATCACATAACATTGGTTTTCTCTCTACATCTATAATCAGCTCAGCAGTGGACAGTAGTTTAAAATATATTTTTATAAACTTTAACTCTTCATCGAGAGCAAATGCTGTTAGAAATAAAGAAAACAATTTTCACATCCGATGATTAACCTTCCAAGTTGTTTCTAATTTATTAATAAAAACATTATGCATAGAGGTCCAAATAAACAAATTTTTGATTGCCCTGTATAATATTAAAAAATAAACAATAGATAAAAATTAACATCGGTAAATACATGTTTAATCGTCTCTCTCGAGGTTCTTTTACAAGAAATTAAAATAGCAAAGTTAAGTGTCGATCCAAGAAGGTAGTATAACAAACATATGAAGCATTTGTCATTACACCCCGAATGACCTTTTGATATAAATTATAACTTTTTTTTTCAAGAATTTTTCAGTGCAAAGTAATAGAAATATTCATTGGCAAAAAATATTGTTTAGTTACAGCATCGTTCGATAGTTAACGAAGTGCGGCTTAGATTGAAAAATAATATTGATAAAATTGGTCATCTCAGCAGTTATAAAAATACTTTTGTTTATATTAGATAAAATATCTCTTAGCTCTACAAGTCAACATTCTGGGCTACAGAAGGAACATACTATATAGATATTTACACATCCTGTATACTCGAACAAGAAGGCTAAACAACGTATTGTAAATATCTTCGGGCTTAACAAAGATATCTAATTATATAAAATATTAAAAATCAAAAAAAGCTCTCCCCTCTAAGCAGTTTTCCATTAATACCTTTTGGATATTGTAATTTTTTTTTAGTATACACATCTACCTACATTAAAAAGGATGGGTGGAACAACGCCCCAAGAATATGTTGGGCTTCATAAAGTCCTATGTATGGGTATATATATATATATATATATATATATATATAAATAATGATCGCGTACCGGAGGCAACCAAGTCAAAAATATTGGAAATTGGTTCCGATTGTGAACTTCGATTTGAAGAACATGGTTCATTTCATTACTTATTATGAAATCTTATCTAGTGCTTAGAAATCTCTACAGAAACCGTCATGTTCTTAACCAATATCTACGTCATTTACTTTGTGAATTGTTAGTGTTATCAATCTTAAATTACAGCCCAATATTTTATTATTCCTGTTTGGATCAAATCACTAAATACAGAATTCAAAAAGTTCAAAATTCATGTTGTACATTTGTTTTCGGCTTAAGGAAATACAACCGTGTCACTAACAAAATAAATCAACTTAATTGGCTTAAACTAAATAACTCTTCATATATCACATGGTTACCACTGTATTCCATATATTATTAACGTCTACACCGCTATATCTAAAAGAGAAATTAGCGTACCGCGGGGATGTTCATCGTTTAAATATTAGACGCTAATGCTTCCTAAATATCACTTAACCATGCTTCAACGATCGTTTACATACAATGCAGTCATCTTATTCGACGATATACCTCTGGATTTTAAAACGGTGACAGCACATGTTTTGGTTAATTTCGGCATTTAGTTCATGTATTAGTGTTTATCTGCAGGATTCTAGTTTGGTCACTTCTTATAAAATACTGTCATTTCCAGCATCTTTGGTATCTTTGTCAATTGTAAAATTAAAATACTGTGTTTCCTTTATAATTATTATTTTCTTAAATGGTTCATTTCAAAATATTTCGTTGACTTACTTGAATGTCTACCAGGAATTTAGTGACTAGTGATGCTCAAGCGCTTCCAGCAATACAATTATTAAGGGTTTAAATACCATCCTGTACTAATTTGCTTGGATTAACGACCACCTACCGAGGGATTTACTAATAGTTCTCTGAATGCAAGTGGCAGGTCAACGAAATATCTTGAAATTAACTTTATTAGAACACCAGAAGCTTTGTAGAGCTTGCGTGAAGAAGAGATGCTATTATTATTTGCCAGAGCGCTTCGATTCAACATACAAATTATTGATGGGGCCTTTTGATTTACTAAGGATATCCAGGAACACCTCGCCCACCATCGTCAACATGTTAAATTAGTGAATACCCATGAAAATAAGCTGACACAATACATTAAAGTTAATCTGTACAACGTATATTTAAATTGCAATCTGCTGTTCCAAAAGTTGTACCTAACCCTGTATAAAAGGGCTTTTTATTCAACAAATAACTCTCTCTCCCATCGTAAGCCATATAATTGTTCATGTTGAGTACTTACCCACATCATCTCCAATAATTTCTATGGAATCATCGATAGCAATAGAAGTGGTTTTTTCTACTTTGGCTATTGCCTTCTTCTCAGGTTGTTGCACACACCAGGTTCCATCTTTATTAAGTTGAATTTCGTTACAATCAGGGGGCAAAAGCATCGAGTTCAATACTTCAGTAAAATATCTGAAAAATATGTTTATATAAACATTTCCGCAAATCCAAGTGACAAGACTTACATTTCAATTTCAATGTAACACTAGTTCTTATAACAAAAATATAACAATAAAACATTCAGTAAACTGTATATTGGGACTCTTACAATATGCAATTTTACGTGCAAAAACTTTTGCAAGCAACTATGCAATTTTTGTATACATTTAAGATAACTTAATTGTCAATGGCAGAATTATCAACTATTAAAAATTTGTTTTCTGACTTAAATGTGTTAATGATTTTTCTAATCGAAACTTTTTTGGTAAAATAGCTGTTAGAGAAGTGATATTAGAATAAGGAAAAGCTATTGTCCTGATAACTATTAGGGCCATTCTTCTTAAAATTATTAAAAGATGAAAATGATGCGCCCCAATAAACGTGTTTGTAATAATAAAAGTATAGACAAAAAAAAATAATACAGATTAACAAAATTCTCACCCATCAATGACCAGATTATCATACAGTGCGGGTTTGTCACACACCGGGCAATTCCAGGTCGGTTTTCTTTCGTTCATTTGTAGAAATAAGGATGCGTCGAAACATTGTAAATGAGTACAAGTCATTGGTCGACATGGTGTAGTCATTCTCATTTTCCCCAATGGACACATTAACGACACTTTCAACGAAGTTGTAGCTATCTCACAGTCACCATCATCACTAAGTTTTTCTTTGACTGAAATAAAATTTCAGACGTTTCTATACCATTAATGAAATACTTCAGAAATTAATTATTTTAAGGACAGATGGTTTAAACAGGTAGTGGAAAGATTATAAAATAATAAATTGGTAAATAAGATATATTTTCTGGACGTTCTGGTTTAGTATAGAATTCTTACCATTCGAAATATCCCCCCAAAAAAACGTGTCTCTTAAATATTAAAAATGTAATTTTTGGTTTACTTGACGTTATTTTATTCCTCTCATTGTAATACACTTATAATTTGCTTGAACTATATAACGCTTTTTTTGGGTAAAAGAAAAGAAGACACTCAGGCCCTACAATGGGCGGTAAAGCCCCTCTTTTATGGTCCGACAAATAATTGAAGAAAGTGATAAATCCTCCTGAACAAAACTACAATAAAATATGTATTATGCAAGATAATGGTCACATACATATTTTATCAACGATAAACTGTACAAATCGCCAATAATAGCTCTGAAGGTCTATGCCGGTATGCCAGAAACAGCAAGCGAACATTACTTAATTAAATTATTAAGCGTTATATTACCAATACCTTATTGGTCCATGAAAACTTCCTCTGAAAATCTGTCCTTGTATCATACCAGTGGAGTACCCGTTTTGACGAATAATTTTATATATTATTACTAGATTCGTCATTTGGGTGACATCGACGATATTATAACTTACATATAATTATATATTGAATTAATTATTCTCCCTATAAATATAAGGACAAGAATCACTCCAAGAAATGCTTTTAGGTTAAAGTTTTTTATAGAAATCCCAATCTTTTAAAGCTAGCAATAAAAATTGGAACAGTATGTTACTTACTTAGAGATCTGGTATGGTCTGCATTCTTAGCTCCTTTGTTTTTCAGTCTTTGCAACAAGTCCATAGAACTCAACTTGTGAACCAAGGCCACAGTTATAGCGTACCCTCTATTGTACTCAGCTGCCCAAGAAACAGTTATAGTATTTGCTACAGTAGGACTTAACTTTACCATCTGGGTTATGTTCACAGGCCGAGGTGGTCGTTTCGGCTCTACTCCGGGTTTGTTGGTTGGAATAGGATTCTACAATATAGTAAACGGAGTTAACAAAATACATTTTTTAATTTTATAACTTTGACATGAATATTTCCTAATGTGAAGAACAAAGTAAACAAACAATTTCTTGAGATAATTAAATATAAATAAATATAAATAAGTTGAAATTAAATTTTTTTAACTAGTATGTTTTACTTAAAACAAACGTACCGGTAGAGGACACAATTTATTATTCACTTTCACAATAACATTTGGAGGAAAATAATCCTCTTGTTCGCAAGTAGTTTCCAAAAGACAAAATCTCATTTGTACTTGTTTGACATAATCACATTTTACACCAGGTCGAATGTCTCTAGAACTCGCGACATCAGTCGCTTGCTGTGGGGTTAAATGGAAGTAAAATGTACCTTCCTGCATTCTGAAAGAGAAAAACCAAAAGATTTAATTTCGCTAAAATTATTTTCATGTATTAAAAGGTGCATTTTCAGAAATGAAAAAATTACGTTCATAATATCACTAAAAAGAATTGAGCTAACTTTTAAGAAATTAAATCCAATAAACAATAAACTTTGTAGTTTTTACGTCGATATCAGGATCACATTTCATTGAAAAAAATAACAAACATTCGAAATACACAGCTTACCAAACGCACCGCCCAGAAAAATATATATTATATTCCAGTTAAGTTATTTTTGTGTTTATGTTTCCAAAAGCTCCAATTTAATAAAATAGTCTCAGAAGCATTTAAATAATCTCAAACGTGTGTTTGTTAGATAAAGATGAAAGAAGATTTACCAACTGTGATTCGTTCATTAAACACAGTGTTAGTAACTCTGCGACCAGATTTAAATTTTATACCGCAAAGAAAGCTATTGAGAGCGTTCTTTACTTAATAGAGGTTAATAAAACGCAAAAATATCATTGGTCATCCAAGTTCTAGAAAATATTGTTTCGTTTTAAAAATCAAAAACACTCTAAATTCTGATTCTTATAAACTACTTATCAAATAAAAAATTATTTTCTACCTTTGAGTACTTTGAGGCACTAAAGATGACGGTTTTAATAAATCAGCCAAAACATCATAAAAGGGTAATCTTCGAAATTTGACATCTGGGTGAATAGGATAATTTCCTAAGACATTTTGTTGTTGTTTTGCAGTGGAATATTGTGGATAAGGTGAATATATACTTTGTTGATAAATCTGAGCCTGCCGAGTCTAAAAAAAATAATATTATTTTTGTTTTGCTTGTGTAAATAGTACGTGATATTTTTCATCTTGAATTTATTATGTGTACGATGTATTCAGTAGTCATTCGTTAATTAATGAATAAATAAATAATTATATGATATAAAATTTTTCATTTTGAGTAATACAGACTTTTGAAATTTACATATCTTAAATTTAAATATAATTTTTGTAGCGTAAATTAAGAATTAAACTCGGTTAGAGTTTGAATTTCTGGTATAAGTCAGCCATAACTTCAAATAATCTTATATTATAGAAACGGTAGATAGGACTGTGCAGCATTTCATTTAATTAACATATAAAACTCGAACGGTATGTTAGGTCCAAACTTTGTAACTTAGATAACGCCGATAATGGAAAAGCGTCTTTTAAATATTCCAATCGCTGTAAAAGGTTTTTCCCCGGCAATGCCTTATGTGTTATATATCGTTTTAAATTTCCATGTTTCTTTATCTAATTATTTATAGTTTTCTCGCCACAACTCATCTTGTAGTATCAAATAGTTTTTAGTTTCTTCCATATATTTCAGTCCTAGGTATCTCACACAATTATTTTTTTCGCAGAAATACGTTGATTCTTACTGTTATAAGTCATTTCCATTCCCTCCTCTCTCTCTCACTTAAACCAATTTAATTTAAATAGGAAAGTAGAAGTTATGACACAATAACAGTAATTTTATGAAGACTTTAACAAAATAATGTTTTGTACAGGCCATTTTGATTTTGCAACCTTCAGCAGGCGACAAAATTATTTCAATATTTTATTAATATGGTGAACAGCAAGAAAAAACATAACCGAGTAAGGCGATTAAATAATTGCGAACATAAGAAATACAATAGGTACATACACACACAAATATAAATATTACTGGAGATGCTTTCCGATATTTTGAAACATATCCGAAATGAAGAAGATACATTAATAATGCGTCGATGTAAGCCGCTATCCTTAAAAAGCAGGATAAATGGCTTATATTTTATTTTTTTAAATCTTCATAAAAAGTATAGAAATCATCGGTACCATTTCATGAAACAACTTTTACCAATTCAATTTCGAGAAAATCTTTCACCAAAGTATTGACCAAAATACGAGAAGCTTCGTCCTGTAGGAATATTAGGTGACTTTTAAGGTTAACATTTATTATATTATTAAGATAGGTTCAACAGAATTTTAAATTTCAAATACATATTTTCTACCTATATTAACAAGTAGAAAACAGGAACGAAAAATACTAACGCCAAATATTCCAGCCCATACATTTACTTTTTTAAGTTAAGTATTGGTTAGTCCTTATTGAATGAATATATAGAAAATATTTTATTTTATTGAGACATGGTGACACAAAGCACGATTTTGATCTTGGTATCTACAATGGAAATATATGAATAGTTTGCTACATATTTAATAAATTTCTTTCTTACCAGAAGATAAAGATATATAATGAAGAAATACAAATAAAAAAGCCTGAATTGTTCTATATATTCGACATTTTAAACAATATTTTAAAGTTTACGTTGATCGTTAAAAGAAATGTTAAGCAATTAATGTTAGAGATAAATTATTAACTAAAAGAACCGATTCTAAGAGTTCCACAAACCAAGTACATGGCTACCAGGCATTTGAGATATTTAAGTTACGCAGAAATTGTTGCCGAAATTAAGGATATTGCAGATACAAACAAAATAATGGCTAATGTTATTATGAAAAATAAGTCTAAAAATGGTGTTCAAATTCCAATATAAAAATTGTAGAAAAATAACAGCGATTGGAATAAAAAAGGGTTTTTGAAAGAGTTACGAAAGTTAATTCAGGTAATAGACCCTCATTTTCTCCTCCCGAGTAAACTGGGTGATGCGAAATTTCCACGATTTAAAATAAATGTCATGTCGTTAGACTGTATTGCTTTTTTTTTGGTACTCGATCAAATTTGAGAATCAGCTCTAACAAAAATTCGAGTCTCGGATCTCAAAGTAGGGATATTTCAACGTTGCCGAATCGTACGTAGGTGTGCATAACAAAATTCTTACCGTGACTATGCTCGAAATAAAGCTACACAGATTATATTTCAGTTACTTCCGAAGTTTAGTTAATAAACCAATTCTATCTTCGCAACACATCACCTATAGGATCCTACTACTATATAAAAGAATAAAAGAGCCTTTCGTTACTGTAAACGACTGTTACAATTAGAAAGCGCCATACATTTAATAGTTCGCTCCTAATAATTAAAAGTAGTTCAATATTCATAGTCGAGACAAATGGAAGGTGTTAAGGTAAGAATCTAGACAATAACACATTTCAGTGCTAATCAGTTAAGTTATTGATAAACACGAAATAATATTTGATTGCAACTAGTTATGTTTAACTATATTTTCTATTTTGAAGCTTTTGTTTAGGTCGATTTTGCCTGTTAAATGTTTGCTTTTATAAGTTAAAAACGTTGTTCTCGATAAAAACATAAGCTAAATATTCATTATTAAATTGTATACATTTTAATTTTGATTAAAATTACATGATATTAGCAGTCAGATTTTAGGTAGAAAACCATTGAAAATATGACCGTTTTTGTTCGTATAACAGCCATTGTAAACAATACTTATTCTCATCTCAGAAACGAGTCTTAGGAATGAGCCATTTGATTTTGAGCATCAGAATGTTTTTATGTAAGCAAGTCTAGATGCTATAATTATAGATGGTATGCTGTGGTCACAACGAACTTTAAAATATTGTTTTTCAAGTAACTGATATTATATGCTTTACAATAACGAAATGGTCGTATTTCAAGAAGGGCTTAAAATATAAAGATGTACCAATTTCGAGTATAGCATTTCATTAAGCGCCTTTTCCGAAATGAATAATATCTTATTTTTCCAGTTTCTGTTTAGTTCATTACTTACAGGACCCCGGTATTGTCAGTTAATTGTACCTCCACGTTATTAAAATATAACTTCAGCAAAATAAGAGGATATTCGAAAATCTTGTTCAATTTAAAAGGTTGAATTAAATTAATCATCAATATTTCTTTTACAGATTTATTCATGGCACATTACTTGACTTTGTAGTTTTAAAGGAATTATTTTCTTGCGAGTACTATTCTATATATTTCTAATATTGGTATTACTGCCGAAATATAATAAATCATAACCTAATGATATTTTGTTCTTTAAAAACCTTCATAAAAATTAAGTTTTAAAAAAGTGGTCGTGCATGTTTTTAGGCAAAAAATGTGACTTTATCTAAGTTAATTCTATATATCTCCGGAAAATTTGGTGAAAATTCATATACTCCTATTTTAACATTAGATTTTCTCTTAATTTAATATAAAAATTTGTATACGATTAAAAAAATTAATTTGTTCATTATAGGTAAAAAATACATCAAGCAAGTAATTTTTTACTTACGATTAAAAAAGAGTAAGAAGAAAATTTACCTCTCTTGGATTGCATAGGTTATTTGTAAAAATCACTTAAATGAAATTAAAGAAAATGTAAATGATTAATTTATGGAATGACAATAAACTTACTGACACATGGCATTTTTAAATAGTTATTAATACATAGAATATATATCTAGTAAAGGATCTAGAACTCTACAGTTGAGGTTTGTATACAGGATAATTAGGAAATAAGTACAGTAACTTTAAGAAAAGGTAGAGATTGGCGAAAACATACCTTATTTTTTTAGATGTAGTTTTTGTATTTTACCGTGGGAATAGTGTTAATACTCTTTAATCCATTGTTCTGTAATATATTTGTTTTAAGAGCCAACAATACCGCATGAAATCGTAAATACCCAATATTTCAAAAACGGATTGAGATGACTCAAAATCTGAAATGTAGATTTTTATAACAAAAGAAATAATTTTAAGTACTGGAGAAAATGACAAAAATCTGTCCAAACAATGCAGATTTTTTAAATTTAAAATTTTAATGCATTTTTTTTTATTTTAACCGCTTAGCAGTAAAATATATCAAATACTAGAAAAGAATTAGTTAGTAGATTACGTCTATTCACTAGAAATATACAAATCTATAATCTGGCAACAGTGGCTTACTACAGGTTTTTGAGAAAATTTGAATTGCTATTTGTACAGTGCCGTTTGTGGAAATTGCAAACGACTTGAGTCAGACCTAAGTAATCGTATAGCATACTTACACCGAGAATCATAAAAGTCACAAAAGACGTTTGTCCTATAAACGAGTGAGTGCTTGGGAAAAAGCGCGAAATGCCATTTATGTAATAGTTTCTAAAAAGTAATATGTTGTTTTAATTAATACCGTTCCAAATTTTTATTGCTAATTTGGATGCTGTATAATATACAGTGTATATTATCTATATTTTTATTTGTTATCCTTAAATAAGTTCTAAAAAATGCATCAATCAAAAATATTGAAATTGCAATATTTAGTTACGTTTTACGAGAAACTTTAAAAGGAAAAGTTTCTAGGTCTATATAGACTATAAGAAGGCAAATGTTTTTAATCAGAAAAAGTCAAGTGATGATGTTGGCTCTTAAGGTCTAAACAAAAATTAAAAAACGTCGATAACGAAACGTATAGTGATATAAGATAAATATATAAAAATAAGAGATACCCTCTCCTAAGGCCAAACAAAGGAACTAGGGGCTGAGACTTTGGTATATCCTTGGCTCTTTTATATGTATATGGATTTTAGATGATTTTGGGTAATATTTAGTTTTGTTTTTCAAATAATAGACGAGCAATTCTAAATTATTTAGATTACATGTAAAAAATAATGAACACTGATCAGTCCAACAATATAGTTACTGGATACAAACAATATGATTTATTCTTTTCTTACACACACTATCTTATGGTTGAGCTTTCACTGTGAATGGTAGTTAACATAACGATTTTCTTTTTTGAATCCTATACTAGAATACTTATCCAAAGCAAAGAGAAGCAAATGCAAGCTTAAATTAATTGTTTCAACTCTTACTTTATTTATGAAAATTCATAATAAATAATACTTATCTTGAAATTCCACAGTCTTCCAAAGCGTATATATTCTAGTCTACCTAGGTTTCGGTATCTGACAATATCATCTTCCAAGAAAGAAAAATGTTTGTTTGTAACGTGTTAGGTTGCAAAGAGTTACAAACAAGAAAGATGAGAGAGTATTTAATAGTAGCTTGCAAATGTATATATAGCGCTAAAAATTATATATTACAATCAGTCTATTAATTTCACTTTACCTAGAGCTTGTAGCAACACAATTGTTAGAAGTTGTAAGTAAGAGTGAGAAGTTAAACGTGAGACACAAAAATCAAACGTTCCGTCTCAATTTTTATGCAAAGTAGAACAATCTAAATTAAAAGAAATATACTGGAGTGGGAAGTCACTAGTAGATTGCACTTTTCACTTTTTCACAAGTCATGCCGCAGATCATTTGGTCTGGCTCAAGTTTTATTTAAATTTCAATACTATTCATAGGAGTCGCTACTCATTAGACAGATCCACACTATGTGTTATCAATTTAAAATATTCTCGAGCAATATTAAATTTTAAGACGATATTCTGTATCGTTTTGCAAATGGAAATATATTGTTAATTGAAACGATTACTTATTACATATTATATTATATATACACTAATATATTCACCAACTTATTAAAATTATGTTTAATGTAATGTCCAGAGAGCAACAATGAACATGGATGTAGTGCAGCGTTTCTCAACCTTTAAATATTCGGAGCCTAATTTTCAATAACAATTTTTATGGCGCCCTACTACTTTTATTTTTCATATAATAATAAAATACGACGTATATTATACGTTGAAAATTTTGACCCTAATCTAGAGCCTAGACTGTAGGCCTAGAGCCCTAATATAGAACTTAATTACAGACCTTCAAAATTAACGAGAATAGGTGAATTTATTGAAATTTGGCAATGCCGTTCCGCTACATCCCATATAGGTAAAGCGTAAAGCCAGAACCGATGTTTCTCATCTGCTCTCTGTCAATTACGACCGTGGTTTCGATTTGTTTGGAATATTATGGAAGATCTGCTCGACACATATGTTGGAGACCAGTGATAAAGTTAGTACTTTTTGTAGAAAGTTGAAGCTGAGGAGCAGAATGTTTGCAAATGTGAATGAGTGTGTCAAAACACACAAGGAAGAAGAACAGTATGTGAAAGTTGTTTTTGTAACAATAGAAAGTCATTTAGGCATGTTGGCACAGAATTTTAAAAAGTATTTTCTTACTGTCGACAAATTGATAGCAAGTTACGAGTGGGTTAGGGATCGATTTCGAACTACTCCCGAAGGTCTCTCAACTGCAGAAGAAGAAATCTTCATAGACTTTAGTGCAAGCGGCGAAATTAAGAGAGAATTTAGTAATAAATCTCTCTTTGAATTTTTGACGGGAGTGGATGATGCCTTTTCTCCACTAAAAACAACAGCATTTCGTATATTATTGCCATTTTCAACATCCTACCTTTGCGAAGCCGGACTTACTGCGGTGGCTGCTTTAAAGACAAAATATAGGTCTCGACTGAATATAGACAAAGAACTGAGAGTGACTATTTGTAATATAAAACCTTCTTTTGAAAAACTTTGCTGTGCGAGACAAGCCCAAGTCAGTCACTAATAATTATTAAAGCTATTTTTAATTTAGTACTGATGAGTTTATTATTAGTTTCATTTGGCATTTGACAGTACCTACTGATACAATCATATTTATAATAATTAAATAGTATATTAGTTTAAATGTGTACTGTACTAACTTAATTTTTTGTAATGTCAGAATGAATATTATTTTGCTTTTCTTTCTGTGAATTACATTTTTTTTAATAGTAATTATAGTTTTTATTTTCCATTTTGATGTTATTGCTGGCGCCCACCTAGGGGCGCGGGCCCCACAGGTTGAGATACGCATATCCGATTATTACAAATATTCCAGGTATGTCGCGATAGCTTTGCTAGAACGAAATTTTATATACACATTGTTTTACTATCCAATATATCAAAGTACAATGATTTTAGTTAATCAAAAATAGAATGTTTGGAAAAGTAGTTACAGTGACCGTCAATGATTGATGCCGAATTTTAAAAAAGTAAAGCGGCAAATTTGAATTGGGATTATGTTAGAGTAAATGAATTCACAATCATTGGAATGAAGTAAGCTAACTAACTACCTAGCGGATGATTTTAAAATTGATTTTACTATTCCTTCAGCCGAGTGCCGGCTTCAATTGTAATAATATAATTCAATAAACAGGTTCCACTGATACATTCATAGCAATGTGCTTCAACATTCATAATATCTGCAGAACATGAAGTTGATAACAGCATCGTTAATGTCGGTTAAATATTATTTTATTTTTGTTTCCTATAGAAGACTTGCTGATGTAGCTTTTGTCAACTGTTGGCGATCCCAATCTCTTTTTATTTTTTTAAGACCTGCATCTGAGTTATGCCTTTTCGTGATGTGTCTTGTTTAAAATCAGGTAGTTTTAAAAAATCTGCTATGTGGAGGAGCTTTATACCAATTGAGTTAAACCTAACTGGATTCAGAGTATTTGTTTTTAGATTTAAAAAAATCTATAATGTTTATTTGACGGTCTCTTTTAAGAATTCAAATTTTTTACATAATTTTAAGTACAAAGAATCAATAGTAAAAATTCATAGAAAATTTGTTTTTATGTCAGGTCTAGCAATAATTAATGTTCCTTCCAAATTTGTAACATATTGTTAATTATCAATCATGTGTCGACAAATTTCCTTTTTGCGCAAAGCTTGAAAATTACCAAACATTATAAAAATTTTCGTAATCAATACTTTTCACCTGGGACTTCTTGAAAAAACTATTTGAAATGGAGTCTTCTTAAAATGTATGATTCACTTCACTTGTTCTCTTGAAGCTTATAATGTTTGCTTAGATTCTTGCCACTTTTCTTGAAAATGTAGGAAATATTTTCCGTGAATTTTCGTAACACATTCTTCAACTTTTACAAGTCCATAAACTTTTATATGCAATTTCATATTTTTGTCTTTACTTTTTAAGTAACAATTAAAATGTTACCCTAAATGCAACTTCATTAATCTGTGATCAGTGAAAATACCGTAGGTGACAGTGCTTTGTCAGCCATTGAGATGAGCAGACGTATATAATTATCCAGTGAATTTTTAGTAATATTATAGGACGGGAGCTTTAACACTATGAATACATTAAGTGATGGAGAGTATAGTGAAATGGAAGTGCCAGATGATGGAGTTTTCAAAAAAGTGAAACATAAAAGAAAAAGAAGTGAGAATCGTGATTCACCAACAGAAACTCCGAAGCGAATAAATCCATCAGCTGATGTAATACAAAGAGTGATAATGATAATCATAAACAATCCAACAGATAAGAATACAAAAAATTCGCACACCACAAAAAACAGGGTGATCTAAACATTTCAAAAAACCAAAATAGAAATAATTATTCTGCCAAAATGAAAGAAATCATATACATATAAACCATACAAACATCTATTTTAGATTAAACCTGTTGAGAACAAAATACGTAGAGGTGTCAGAGATATGGAACGGAGAACCCCTTATATAAACGATGAAATACTATCTACAAACATAGGGCTCCTTTTGAAAACGAACCAAGATAAATCAACTATAAAAGCAACATTTCACAAATTAATAAATAATAAAGAAATATTGAACTTAAAGGAAACTCAACCTTTAACATCAACTGCAACACAAGATATTACTTCAAACACAAACTAATGCGTTGTAATTGGGTCAGTGGATCTTGATATTACTGACAAGGAAATTAGTAAATTTCTTTCAAAGCCTAAAATTAACCAACAATATTGCAAACGCATAGAATCCAGGGCCACAGACAAGCCTACTTTATCACTCAGAATAATAACAACTTATCTCAAGTGATCGAAAAAAAAATGCTTACAAACACAAACTTTATCCAGTATATCCAAGTAACCCACAAGCACCATTGCCTCAACCTTGTTCACGGCGTCAGAAATTCCCACACACACGGGAAAATTATTCAACCCTCATTACATGTACAAAATGCGAAGGCACCCATCATTACAGCAAAAGCACCACACATCTCCCACCAAAATGTGCATCATATGGTGCAGATCGTGCAGCTTGGTCCTTGAAATGTCCTAAAAGTTTCGATCCACAGTACAGCAAACAAAACTACGAATTTGTATAATGAATATTTTTCTAAAGAAAACACAGCAAATGATCCAGAAATTAACGAGGTAACCTACAATGAGTTATTAACCAAAGGTAAGAGCACCAATCTAGGGCATAACAAACTTACAAAAGACATCTTACGCAGTAATAAAATTCACGAATATATAATTAAAATGTATAACCATTGCTTGAACCAACATTATTTTCCAACGGAATGGAAACAGGGCACTATTATTACGATTCCCAAACCTAAGACTAGCCACACAAATATAAAAAACTATCGACTTACTACTACTAATTCTCTGTACAAGGAAAAAATTTTACCAAAAAATTATTAAAACTCTGTTGCAAACGGAAATAGGCCAGAAAATACCAAATAATTCAATAATTACATCTAATATTCAAGATTATAAACAAAGTGAAAAAAACACTGCAGAAGTATTTCTCGATATTCGCAAAGCTTTTGATAGTGTCTGACACAAAGGATTACTGTTCAACTTAAGTACTATTGATTCCCATAAAGACCTTATCTTGTTAATTAAAAATTATTTAGAAAATAGAACAATAAACATTACTCTAGAACATTTCAAAACGAACAGGGAAGTTCCACAGGGATCACTATTGTCACCAATTCTGTACAATATTTACTGCTTTGACATTTATAATCATAATCTTGATCCATGCTTTTTAAGAACAATCTCTATATTCTTCAATATGCAGATAACACAGGCCTGATCAGCCGTAACAGAACAACAACTACAGCAGTAGAAGTCTTACAAAATTTAATGAGCAATGACTTAGTTCAACAACTATAGGTTAACAATAAACTCCGTAAAAATGCAAATTTTTAATATTCAACCATCATAATTCATTAAACTCTTCAAAATTAAAGATATCTCACCAAAACATCACAAGTAAAAAGAAGGTTAAATATCTGGGTGTGGATTTGGACTAAAAAATTTAAGAGTCATGTAATTAGCATAAAGAAAAGATGTATTAATAGAAGTAAATATTTCTGTAGTCTCGCTTTTAAAAACTCTTCAATAAGTAAAACTGTCGCACATATCTACAAGGCTATAATATGCCGATCTATTCTAGAATACTGTCATGTCATATATTTAATAGCAACAAAAACGATAATAAAATTGTTAGAAACTGAAGAAGCTACCGCAATAAGGAGCATAACAAAGTACAGACATCCCAGAAATCCTTTATATAATCTATCGAATTTCTTACTCTCCGAAGCAACTGGCATCAAACCTATTGGTCTACGAATCAAGACACTTTCAGAAAAAAATTCTCTAAAAGACAAAGAAAATAACCACATCACACTACATGGGAAATTATCCAGAATTTTAGATAATACTTAAACGTATTATTAATTATAACTATTTTTTTTACATTGCATATTATAATCTTTCATATTTACCAATTATGTATAATTTTTATCAATGTATTTAATTTGGTAACAGGCTGAAGGACTTCGGTTAATGGCCTTTTGGTTTTTGCCAATAACGCTCTTTTAATATTATTATTATTACCTTAGGTGAACAATCAACAATAATGTTTCTGTAACTACCAATAATCAAACTTTTGTTTTAAATTTAAAATAGTATTGATATAAATTGGTAAATTTGAATAAAAAAATTCTAAACTCAATTGTAGGTTATTGTATCTAAATAACGGAAAAACTGCCAGAAGTTACGCTTGAATATTTTTATTAAATATCTTATTTTGGATGACGCATAACTCAAAGAAGTCGTTTAATTGTTATTACCAATATAACTTATACATTAATTAAAGTTGACTTTGTGTAGATTAAAAAAAAACAAAAATGCCTATCTACAAATAAAAATGTAATAACCTCACAATTCAACAGGATTTAAAGCTTTTAAAAGTTTCAAATCATAAGTATTTTATAGGAATGATTTTAATTTTTTAGGTACTTTTAAAATTATTTCAATAATCTTTTAATTATTATATTTACTCTATGATCTTTGTGTACATAGGCTGTTCTAATAAAGAAATCAATGATAACGCTCATCTTCTCTCTAATGTATTACGTTTCCAATAGACTGACTCTATGTGCCATAAAATGTTTATTGTCAAATCACTCTGTAAATTTAAAATCGAATGAAATTACTTACTTGCATTTGCCTCCCGTCCACACTAAATGGATGAACCGTAGCTGCGGTTCTTGGCATATTACCCTGAGTTTGGGGCATACTGTTGACCGAAGGTGCTTGTAAATCCTGACCTGAAGGAGAAGTACTAGGAGCTTGCACTCCTGTTAGAGCTCCACTTTGTCTAAAAATAAAATATTCAAATAATATTGAAAACAAAACTATAAATGTGCCAGTTTTTTATCAACCCAAATTATTTTTTGCCAATTTACAGCAAAGTATAACCACACGCCTAGAAAATAAAAAAGTAGTCCAAAAATATTTTAAATTGCTTAAAGAGAATATATTTAATTAATTTTGAAGTTTGATAACTTAGATAAGGTCATCAGTTAGAAAGTAAAGAAAATAAAAACTATATTAGATTTTATAAAAAAGTTTCAGGCACCTTCCTAAGCAGTAACCTTTAGTTCGTACATATTCTAAATTAAAACATTTTCGTTTCAATATGGGATGAAATAAAATAACTTTCAACAACTATCCTCAACTCATTTAAATGAAAAATAGAAAAATTAGCGAAAAAGTAAAAATGAACGAGGACAAAACAAAGGATGACAAACAAATTCAAATATCTAACAAAGAACATTCATACTTCGGAATAATACCAATAAAACAAGTAAAATATATTAATAAAGCGCATATTAATTTAAAAAAATAATTGTTACTAATGCTATCAAAAATAATATTTTAATTTTAAATTATTTCATGGTCCCTTCAAATCTCGAAATCGTTTTAAAGCACGCTTATTATAGGCAATGTATTGGTGAGGCTTCATTTACCGTATTTATAAAACTAGTTTTTAAAAGTCATTATGTTTTTTTCTCATTATTTTTGCATTCAAAAGATTTTTAGTCTGTACCTGAAAGGGTTTGATATCAACTTTTTATTCATTTATATTCACAAGAAAAATGGGTATTTGTCGAAAGAAATACCCAAAATCAACGTTATTTTTATCTAAATATTATCTTTAATATAATATATGAGAGCTTTACATTAAAATACAAATTACCTAAGAGTAGGTTGTTCCAATTGTTTAGACATTATGATGAGGTATATATTTTTCTTTGTTTGCTGTGTCATGTTCGATAATATTTTATGATATGATATTTTCACTCTTGTTTTATTTTTAATTTATTTTGAGTTAATACGATTCAAAGTCAGTTTGGGATAAAATGACAGATAAATAAATAAACAAAGTTGCATTTATTTCTTAATAGCCTCCTAGATTTTTACAGTTACTCCATGATTTATGTTTTTTGTTTACAATGTACAGCGATCGATAAATTTTTTTGTCTTATAGTAAATGAATAGTTGCATTTAAATCGACAATAAATGAATTTTTACATATTTAATCATTCTGATTGATGTGACACGATAAGTAATGTAGAACCAGATTGTGAATATTTTTTGCAAAAACATCTACGGGGTCATGTTTAAAGTAAGAACCATTTGCGTATTATATACGCCAGTTCCCTTCTGTTCAGCTAGTACCTTTTTTGGCTTTGCTTGTGTTGGTTATTGCGTAATACTGATCTGTTTGTCGCCAGGTCGGTGAATCCGCCCGATTGTAAAGTGCGATCCACAATTCGGTTTTTAAATGCAACAAATATTCGTGGCTGTTGTCACACTGGTTCCTTATTAAACTCAATTTAGATATAAATGGCTACTGAGGTCAGTCTTATAATAATGCCAGTAATAGGTCTGGTATCTACAATGGTTTGCAGGCCAAAATAAAATTAAAAACAGCATACTCCTTATGTGTCTTGTGCTGCGCATTCCTTGAATTTGGTGGTTCAAAATTCTGCTGACTATTGCCTAGACGCAACTGACTTTTTTTTTCGCAGTAGAAAAAATTATGTATTTTTTTCGTCTTCTATGTACCATTGGAAACTGTTGTTAGATTTTTGCAAGAGTTTTCCTTTTTGTTAACTTTCGGAAGTTTAGACAATGAGTTCATGTTGGAAAAATGTCTGATTATTATTGCAATTTTATCCTAATGATTTAGAAGGAACATTAGGAAATGAGTGTGTACAATTTAAACTATCAAGAACGACGTCTTCATTCAAAATTATAATAATTGCAATGAATTAATACATCTTTTGCATGAATAAAAATTAAGTACAACTTTTCCGAATTTAGAAATAGTTTTAAAAACATTTTTGATGTTAATGGTCACTAATGCTACTGTTGAAAGATCATTCTCTTCTTATAGGGAACAAAAAATTATATATTAATAATGATCTTATAGAAAAATTAAATGTTGATTCAATATTTGATGATTTTTCCAGAAAACAGTCTAGAAAAATAGTTTTATAAAACATAATACCTTGGCTAAAAAACGTTTTTCTAAGTATTGCTTTGTGCATTTTTTAATTTCATTTCAAATAAATTATTGTTTATTTTTATTACATTTAATTTGATTATTAGATAATCTTAATACATTAACAAGTTGCAAGCTTATAAGGGAGTAAAAAAGCTGCAGTAATAACCGGACGGTAAAAGATTAGATAAATCCCGGGCGGTATCTGTGGTTAGTCCGCCACTGTAAGAATCATCAACACGGAAAATCATGCTCACAGTTTTTTGGGACCGGAAACGCGTACTGATGATAGATTTCATGCCAAGAGGACGAACAATAATTAGCATACATTAAATTTAATTTTTACGGTAAACAAAATTTTTTTAAAAACAAACTTTTATCAGGGATTTTTTTAAAATCTAATTACACAACTGGATTTTTTAGATCTTTTATACAGTCGCACCAAAAATTTATTTAAAAAATATTTGATACTACAAAGTCATAACCATATTAATTTTGAAAACGCACTATTTGCGTATATTTTGACATTGACAATTAAAAATAGAATTGTAATGTAAGTTTGTGGATGAAAATATGTCAAAAGCTCCTTCTATATTGGAGAAATAGTCGTCACTAAATGTATTTAACCTTGTGAAATTAAAAACAATTTTGTGGTAAATATATTGAAGTTTTGATTGTTTCTAATCCCCAATACCACATTTGAGAAAATGGATAAGTCCTTAACATTTGGTACAAATTTATGTTGCTTTTACCATTTTGTTTGAGCCGTTTGTCATAATAATTTAAGAAGTATTTTATGCAAAATAAGTTCATATTTCATAATGGCCTGACATTTAACTATACACAAAAAATTGTCATCATGGGTGTTTCAAGAGACAGTGACTGAAGTGTACGAGAGGATTATGGAATATTTAACAATAGACATACAGTTTGTCTATGTATTAGCACAAGTACTGTGCATAGAATAAATAAAATGTTTATTGAAGCACATTTCGATAAATATTAAAAGAAGACTGATCAGAAAATATTTACGCAATAACCCAAAATTCATTTTAAACAGTGGCTGCGTTGGATTTAAATTTACCGGGAGAAATATATGGAATGTCTAAAAAAATAAATAAAATGAAAGCTTTCAAAAACAAATTTTAACATGTGCTGGAAAAAACAGATAAACAAACGTTTGGAATCTAGTCTTTGGGGAGAACATCTTAATAATAGACGTTTTTTGAAGTGTATTTTATTTTTTGCTGTTGGTTTTTTAATTTAATATTGTAAATAAATAACTTTAAAAAATAACTTTGTACCATATTTCAACGACTTCATATTTCCACCAAGAAACTTAGCCACAATTCCACTCTAGGTAAGCAATTTGGTCAATTTTCGAAATTTGTCTAAAATATGCCTAAAAAAGATAAGTAAATAATGCGTTTCCAAAATTAATATTAATTAATTTTGGGTTTTTCCATTTATAAGATTTATAAATTCAGTGTTGAAGCCAAGTTTAAAATGAATAAATAAAAATTTGCCTAATGATATGCAAAAAAATCTTAATTTGCCTAATAAAAAATAATGTATGTAAATATATGATACCTTTTGAGAGTAAAAAAAGTAAAATAAAATAAAATAGGATCCGTTAATACATGTGCATTTTAGAGATGTGTTCCTCGTTTAAGACGGTTACACTGTATATATATTATTTGGCACTTCTAAAATATTTGTAGTTTTTTATAAAGAAAAGACAAAAATCAGGAGTATAGTGTGATTAGCATTTTTATCTATTTAATGACCCTCATCTGTGAGAGGAAAAGAGGCACTATACTCCCTATATGTATAAATAGTAATTTTATGTTCAAGTGCCAATATAAAATCACCATATCTCTTTCCATGTAATTTAAAAAATTTGGAATAAGGCAATTTTAACTGCAGTAGATAGTGCTAGTAGCGGTGTATCAAAAATAGTAAATAAAAATATTAAAAAGTCAAATTGGTGGGTAGACAGAGATAAAAGTCCAGTAAAAGTTAAAAAGAAGAAATGAATAATTAAAGAAAACACAAACAATTATTAAGGATGAAAATAAGAAATTATGGCATATGTACAAAAAGAAAACTGTTTATAAAGTCAACAAGAAAACTATTTTTCTGAACATCAAAAAAACTCATGAAAAAAAATGAACCCTAATAAATATCCAGTATAAGCAACTAGAAATTAATCAGACAAAATGACAAATTTAATAATAGGAAAGAAAAAAAAATTAAACCAAATCTAAACCTTAAAATATTTAGAATTTATATCAGAGGATAGCAGAATTGGAGAGGAATAAAGAAGAGAATAACAGCAGGGTGAATTATTTTTCAGACATTAAAAATACCTTCCATTCAAATATATGTTCTTGTGCTAAGGTATTTTCCACATCCCGTTTATATATTTACTTTAGAAGCCTTATAAAGTTCATTCTTATTGTGTGCCTGACTTCAGTGTAATTTTTGACAGATATAAATCATGTCAAAAATTGCAGTCAATTCATGAGAGTTAATTCCATTCCTTAATATTAGAATACTATTAAAAAAATACCTTGACATAATATTATAAACTGTGATTGTTTATGTCCATAGAGGGTCTACCTTTTTTTACAGTCCAATAAATGAATATAATGACCATTTAAAAAATTAAAGCTTGTACTTACTGTATTGTTTTATATAAATCTCTTATTTTTTGATGGATAGGATGAGATCTAACCCTAAGGAGCTCTAGGGCTCTTTGTTGTAGTTCTGTTTTTCGTCCCGACTTATTTCTGCCAGCAAAACCTAATAACATTTGCAGTTCCGAAACTCGGAAAGTTACTAGCATATTCTACAAAAAATATATATATCATTTTCTAAATTTATTTTTATTTAGATTAAAGCATATATTGTTTAAAAACAAAAAATGTAAAAAGAATTTATAAAAGCACTATTTAGATATGGCTTATATGAATGTTGTAACATGTAGATTTAAAAATTTAACGCAATAAATAAATGTAAGAAAAACCTACATAGACATTTTTAACAGTTAAAAACTAAGGTTAACACAACAAAATTTAGTTTACCTTCAATTCATCAGTGTTGTCGGACATTTCCTTGGGGAAGAATTTTTGAACTCACCACCCGATTAAATGCAAATTCCACCATTTAAATATTGAAACCACTCTCAAACAAATAGAAAAAACACAAATCTTAGTCCCTAAATGTCCACAGAAAACTATGTATAACTGAGATCAGAAATTTTATCGGTTACATACTAGTTTGAAAATATTTTTTTTTGTAAATAGATGTTCTTTTATTACAGTAAAACATACGCGGTTATCAAAAATTAGAAGACCTACATAGATACAATTAAGAGAGTGTTTAATTCTACACTTTCTACAATAGTTATCGAAATCGGTCAACTGGTAACCAATAAAATCATGAAAATCTTTTTTACGATGTACAAAACGAAAATAGTTTAGTTAATGTGAAAACACCTTAATACAACTGACAGTAATGATGTACACATGTTCCGTTGTTCTATGGGAATGGTTATACGACCATACTTACAATCGAAAATGCAAATAATTCTGTGGTATTCAAAAAGGTATAAGAAAAATAATAGAATATAAATTATACCAAATTTAGTTATTTATTTATATATATAATGTTGTTCAACAATATTCTCTTACCATCAGTTATCTCTAATCAAAAGAGTACGGTATTAACCAATACAAAGAGAAGAATCTGGCGTCACTAAGGTAGTTTTATAATTAAAACAAGTAAAATAACAACTTCATACCGCATCAAGTTTCGCTTTACAAACTTCGATTGCATTCAAAGCTTTCAAATTGAAAACAAAATAATAATATAAGTTCCTAAAATTGGAAACTAATGAGAAATAATTTTTTAAATTGGGAAATATATGGCTAAAAATTTCATTGATCTTCTTGTTTCTTATTTTCGAAATAGAGGTCTCAGATATGAGGGCTATTCGGCCTAGCATTGATTTGATAGATAAATTGACAAATGACATTATTTTGAAATATAACATTTAGCAAACATTTAAAAAAATATTTTTGGAAATTCAATAATGATACATGAATGTTTATTTAATTTATTTAATAATCCAGATGGGGAAAACTTATCTGGGTCACATAATGTAATAATCAAAATATAGTACATTTTAATTATCACTAATGATACATTTTCTAGTGGACAAAATTATTGGAATTGCAAGAGTTCTTACACCCTGGAGAACAAAAATTACTGCAGGCCATTATATTAATAGCAATGGATTATCATAAAATTAACGGATTTATTAAACGGATACTAAACGCAACCCCACGTTTTGAAGGTATACTCTTGTAGAGAATATTTTTTTACATTCATTCATTACCTTTTTTAGCCTCAGAAAATACATTGGCTTTGCCAAAGAATGCACAAGATCATGATCCACCACCTGGTTTTTATATTACTGCATTTTGTACCGGAGTTCATAAGGTTTTAGATGCATATAGAAAAGAAATTATTGCATTGGAAGAGATATTTTTACAAAATCCTCAACTTTCGTTAACTTTCATTTTGTGCAAAATTGAAAAATACAGGACTTTATTTCAATGTCTCTTGACGATGATCCACATAATTAAAATTGACAATGTTCATGGGTGTTTGTTAATTGGGAGACTACATAAATATGTTTCACGTGGAATAGATCAAATTAGCTTAGCAGCAGATGAGTTAGTGAATGGTTTTTATTTGAAGTTGCATATTTCTAGTAGACTTTTTTGATTAGTTTTTGTAAAATACTCTAATTTACTTGGTATCATTATTACCTGATAAAACTAATCAAAATATTCATTGAAAATTATAGTTATTCTTTATACTAAATGTTAGGAAATATTTAAGTGTAACATATTATTGAATTTATCCCTTCAAGCATTATACACTTTTTAATAAAAAAGACCGATATCTGTAAAAAGTAAAAAGAACTCAAAGAGCACACAAAATGGTAAATGAATAAATAAGAACTGTGTGAGTTTTCAGATGGCTGAAAATTTTTTAATACTTAATGTCCTTCCTTTATATCATTTTCAATCCATTCTGTTTTCCCGTCATAGGATCATACTCTGTGAGGTATCATACCCTCTTATTTCTGTCTCTTCTAAAAATGTGTCTGACCACCTGATTCTTTACGAAATCAGAATCTTATATTTTTTTAATTCAGTGTTTCCTTCTATGAATTAAATAATGCTCTAATATCATTTTTGTGGTTGTGATTTACTCTTAAAATAATCAGGCTCAGAGAACTAACAAACTTTATAAAAATTACAATTATGACAGATTCAACACTGGAAACAATTACAGGATGATGGGATTCAGGGAAATCCCTGTTATTTCAATAGGTCTAAACGTTTTGATCTAAATAATGTATTTATGTTCTTTCTTATTAGTTTATCATGTTTGTTTGAGAACTTTGAATAAATAGTAAGTGCCATGTTGAATTCAAGGTTTTTTGTGCAATGTATCTATTAAGTTATCAATTGTTGAGTTCTTTCTATATTCCAAATGATAGTTTCCCAGTATTAGTTCAGTAAAAAGTACAAGTCAATTTTTTATTATCGTAAGTACTTTCTATGTTATATTCAAAAGTAGAATTACTACAGGATTAATTATTGGTGCTTTGTTCCTTTGCCGTTGGTTCTACATTTATAATAATCGGGAATCATTCGAAATTTTTTTATTAAAATAAAATATTCTGGCAGAATACAAGTAAATTGAGAAATTATTGATAAAAAACACGTCCTCTTGAAATTTCATTTTATCACCTAGTTTTCATTGCATATAATGTGACACTTTCAACAATATACATAAGCTATTTCAAAAGCCGCAAAAATAATTTTACTCCATAGCTGAATGTATAGGTATATTGTATATATTTTTATATAAAGGACAAACTGTTATATGATTAATGGAAATTAAAGTCAATTTTAACAGCTCACTTTAAAGTCAAGTAAATTCTTCAAGCAATTTTTTTTTCACCGCTACTTTTCGACTCCCTTAATTTTTCATTCATCATTTCATAAGATCTGCTGATCAAATGGTATTCGCCATTTGTGTTTTTTGAAATTTCGTAGAAATTACGCCACATATTGTTTATTTATTATAAAGATTTACACATTTTTCTTAATTGTTTTATTTTTCAGGATAATAAAATCAATGAACACCGTTTTCTACAGACATTTATGCAACTGGATTATTTACGGAGAATTGGTTGATACTTTTGAGGAATTCTTTATCAAAGATGCTAAAACTGCTGATGAAAATTTTTTATATCCTGAACAAATTTTGGAACAATCTGGCGACGACGCATCTGTTCTAAATCTACAGGTAATGAGATTAGGATAATGCACACATATAAGATGAATTTGCCAAATATCGTTGTCTTTCTGATCTGGTCAAATTCAGTCAGTGTATTTGTATGCTTTGCCTAGTTATATCATAACGTTTTATATTATATTATAACGTTATGTTTATAATGAATCGTAAAAAAACGTCTTGTGGCTTTGTACGCGTTTTTTTGTTATTTTATGTTTGTATGATCCTAGAGTTTTGTCCCACAGGATGACAAGAGATTGTATGTCAGTAATTAATTATTTATTGTCTATTTTTGCATTTTCGGCTTCTGCCATTGTTAACATGTTATGAAAAAAAAAATTTGCAAAATTTTACATACAAAAAGAACTAAATAAAACAATAATGACATATCACTTCAATTAACACTGGAGAACTGTGGGAAGTGTCGGCCCGATACAGATATCGAGCGGTGGGACTTAATTCGGTTGAAATCACCAGACACCTGTGACTAGTTCCATTCTAACCCATGCAACACAATCGCCTTCACCTGACACCGGCCCGATATCGGACAAATTCATCCGATACGTAAATAACGTAGTAAATATATTAAATGAATATAATTAAGTAAAAAAATAAAACAATTCATTTACCTGGGACAGTCGAGGAACCTGGCAAACCTGTTTATGTAAATTGGTGATGCCTGTGCAGGGATATAGTACAATATGTCAAGAATCTGTCAGATTTTTTCGATTGTTACAATCTTTATTTGTAAACTATATGGTCATAAAGTTTAAGAAGCATATTAAAAATGAAGTTAATGCGAGAAATCTTGTTATGATTTATTACATGATTGTCGTTGTGGTTTAACATAATAACAATGTATGGCATTTAATTTTTTATTTTGATGGAGAAGCTCCGTCAAAAACGCAGTATATCGCTGATTTCAAGAATTTAAATTTGGCCGTGTTTCGCTTAAGGATCAACTAAGGGAAGGTCGTCTGTCAACATCAGTTGTCGCTGAAAATATTAATACTGTATGTTTCAGGCATCTTTGCATATTTCTCGAACCTTGTTATTTCATTTTGCATATTCATTTAGCCACAAGGAAATTTTGTTCTAAATAACATAATTTGTCCAAAACTCATAAATAAGAATGTGTCAACTGGTGCAAAGCAATGCATCAAACGTGAATATACTCCTGCGAATCAGAAATAAAGCAGTAATTGACAGCTTGAATGTTTCAAAATGATTTTTTTCCAATAAAAGTTGTGCAGTCGAGAAGTGTTTCAGACCAAGCCGATGATGTGGTTACATTTGCTGTAAAAAATCGTCAAACAGTAAATTTGGCACCAAGTGACTTTTTACGTTTCCTACAATTAAATAAAATGCCCGCTCAACGTTTTTCATGCCTTGAAGAAGACGTGGTTGCATTCAAAGAATACATTTTGAGCATACCAATTTCTGAATGGAATAAGTGTTTTATTAATTGGTTTGAACGTATCAAAAATGTAATTGCGAATTCAAAAAACAAAATATTTTTTTTACATATTCATCTATATTACAAAGAACATATGTAGTCAATTAATTAAATAATTCAGAAAAAGCTTTTTAAGTTACCTCTTAAACTCTTTTTCCTTTTAATGTTTAAAGAAACGCAAAATTAGAAGACCGCCAACTGTAAGAAAATTTTTCATAAATTGGGATATGGTGCCTCTGTTCATTACAGAAGACTTAGCTGAAAGTATCCTATTCATGGGAAGAATAGTGTGGATTATTAGAAATGATCCTAGAACTAAAAGAGATGAAAACTACCAAATGGAGTCCAAAAAGGATATTTGGGGAGGAAAAGAGATTGAATGTTATAAAAAAATCCAAATTCTAGAATCTCAACAATTTAATAATATCGAATTTCAGGGAACTTTAGAAGAATGCAGAGTAAAATTAACAAAGGTAAGGAAAAAATAAAAACTAATAAGTCGTTTGTGGGATTGAAGGAGACTTCACCGTTAGTTTTTCTTTCCATGATTGATTCGTACTTCACAGGTAGTTCTTTTCACATGGAACCTTTTATCAAGACAATCTTTTTTCTTCTCGGCGTTTTTCCTCGTAAATTACATTTGGTTTACCTATCTGTGAGATAAAGCTGTGCTGGTGTAGGGGTTTCCATTAGTCTGTACCTTGTCAGTTTCTATTTATTAAGTTCTTTTTTAAAACAGAAGATGAAGGCATCAACAGAAATCTCAATATATTAAAAAAACTAATATTCAAAAAAATATTATTTTTTAGTTAGTTTTTTTTTTTTTGGAAAAATATAATCTTCTTATCACAAGGTTCCTTAGCTCATGTTATGAACTCCTTAGAATCCAAATATGTAGGAGTGTTTGTTTAAAAAATTTAATTATTATAACTTTTTCACGAAAATTGGAAGTCAACAATCTTCTATTTTTAAATCACTTGGTTTGAAGTTTAGGTAAATCCGAAACAATCCAGTGATTAGATTTGTATACCGGATGATTAATTTAAATTTACATATCCGCATTGTCTTTAGATGAACTAAAGAATGTGTTGTGTAAATATGCTGCAAACAGTCAAGATCCACATTTTAAAATATTTAGGGTGTTTCTTAAAGTCATGCTATATCAAAGGTCAAAAATCCTGATGAGGTTGTATATTTTAAAACAAAGCACTTATTCAATTCAATTAATTGATTTTTTGGTTCTTTCTTTTTTGTGAATCCAAAGGACATAAAGATTTTCTTTATATAATAATAATTGTATTATGTCAATTAATTATTGGTATTCTATGTGTTGTTTTGGATACTATTTTTCTTATTTAACTTCTGATTTTGGGAATTTAAATTTTTCTTACCAGGAATTAGTCGATTTTATCTGGATGTTGGGTGAAAGCAATGAAAACTGTTTATTGGCACTTTGAGTTTATCAGGAAAAATTTCTAGAAAACCTCAAAAAAGGAATTTTGGGAAAATAGTGGAAAAGCTTAAATCACACTCTGCCTTATGAGAAGAAAGCAAATCGGAAAATTTGGGTACATACATAATAGGGCTCTAGTAAATAGCAGTATACTGATTAATAGGAAATTAGATGATCAGTTTATGGGATGATGAATATGAAGGGAAGGACCAATTCAGTGGTCAGCTAGTTCACCAGATCTAACCAGCCTTTTCTGAAGTAATAAAATAAGATGTTTTTAAAACATCAATAGTCAAGTTCTTTGGAATGCAAGTAGGTCATTTAAAAACCAGTTACAACTCCGTTTCAATGTAAAAAGAGGGAGATCATTTCAGTTATTAGTTTGGAGTTTGTGGTTATTGCTGTTTATCTATTAAAATTATAATTTTGTAAACGCTTATGACTTTATTTTTCAAATATTGCATAGTTGCGTAAGGTTCTTTTTGAAGTATCAAAAGGTATACAAAATTCGTAGCCAACGCTAAAAAACAAGCAATTTACCAAAATTGTTCTATTCTTATGTAAACTTATAACTCGGTAATTGTAACAATAAGGTAATTATTGGAATGTTTTAAAATATAGAAGTATTTTGTAAAAAAACATTTAAACTATTTAAAAAACCAAAGAAAATCAATGAAAGTTAACTTAATTGCTTTGTTTTAAAATATATATATATATACACACGAGTCCACTTAAATAAGCAGTTCACGTAAAAATGGCGATATTTTCAAATAACCTATCCTTATAATTTGGAAATATAAAAAGTAAGCGAACTTTATGAAAACCGGTAAATCACATAATATTAAAATGTGGAATTTGATGCTCTACACAATGTTTGTACAAAACTTTTTTTAGTGAATTTTAAGACAACAGAAATATCTTAGTTCGGAGTTTAAATTGATCACCCTGTATATAAATTTAGACCTATCTCCTTAGCTACCCAGTACACAGTAAGTGAGTTAATCATAAAATAAATACATTTTATATTGTGGGTTTTTATTTTAGTATTTATGGTCAATAATGTTGGATGAGGGAAATCTAGTGAATCATTTGCACTTAATAAGAGATTATTATGCCTTAGGAAGAGGAGAATTATTTCAACAATTTATACGGATTGCTGAGGAACATTTAAAGGATACGGCTTCTGATTTGATTGTTCAGAATTTGAATTTTATATTCCATGAAACTGCAAGAAAAATTTATAGTGAAAATGATAAAACTTATTTAAAATTTGAAATTACTTCAAATTCCGAAGTTACTAGTAAGTACAAAATATTTATATGCGTTTAATAATTTAAACATCTTTGTTCCACTATTCATTTTCAAGATTGTGTTCACTATTCTGTCATTCCCGTATTGGGAAGGAATTTTTGTTTAATTTTTGTGGGTGTGCCCTCATTTTAGTCTTCTTAATAATTTCACTCTACTGGGTTTAAATCATGGTTTCCATTGCCGCTGTTGGGGTACTATTCGTTGCATCAGTAATATTTTTAGTTATGTGACAAGCTTTTTTGGCCCTCACACAGGTGAACCATGGGTTATCTTGAGTTTTATCAGAGGTGTAGAGCCAGCGGACTACATGTCTTTTAAGGCTCTATGTTGCACTAGTTTCACCTTTTAATGGCATCAATTATTTTACTTTTGTAAATGATTTTCTACAGGAGCTGGTTCCAAGTTAATTTGGCTTCTAGCACTATGCCTAGGAACTTTACCTCCTTGGCCAGTTTATTGAAGTGTTTGGGAACTAAAATTTCTACTAGAATTTGATTAGAAATAGTCTTTGGGAGCTTGCTTCGATTACTATGTCGTCTGGGTGCAGTGGCTTTGACTATTTAATCTGAGTATTCTGTCAATCACTGTATTCCATATAGAGGTGATAATATGGGTCGTTGATTTATAGCTGAGACTGTCATTGTCTCATTGTCGTGTTATTTAACTGCTCTAATTCTTGATTAACTTTTGATATCGTTTAAATGTGTAACAAGCTATTTCCTAATTATTTAGTAAATTTTTCACCAATGACCTGGTTGAAAAGTTTGAGTTAGCTTGGTGTAATGGCCTCTTCTGGGGGAGGTTTCATTTATATACTTGTCTATTAGTTGTCTGAAACATAAAATAGACATTTGTAAGAAAGAAGAACTTTGGTTTGGTGCCTTAGAGTATTAATTAATTACTGATTTTGGTGAGCAACATTAAGTTAATTGACGAAATTTCCTAAAAACATTACTCAATGCTATATAGGACTTAACAAATTTTAATACCCACTACTCTTAACTTTAAATTATATGGGGTTTGTGACCTGTTTTGTGTTAATGTTAAAACATCTAACCATATTGGAAAACTCTAGTTTCAAGCTAACGGTTTATATTTCAATAATTTGTGTTTATCCATTTTCGTGGAGTCCTGCCTTAAATTTTTAAAAATTTAGTTCCGGATGAATAGTCATTTAAGGTGATGTTAATAAGGTATGTTAATAAAAACCTATTTTCATTTTTAATGTTAGAAAAAGGTGGTTATAGTTGAACAATTCCATGCGCGGCGTAATCTCTTGTTACAGATAAAATTGACTGTAACTGAGGGGACAAAAGTTTAAAATTACCATAAAATTTAATATTACCATCATTTGAACATTATTTTCCAAAACAATCATTTTCAGCCAAAAATAAGTGGTAAAATGATTTGTTTTCAGTAATTTTAATGAAAATGATTAGAATGGTTACAAATATTACAGTATTTTTACTAATGAGTCGTTAAATTTATTAACTTGAGACATTAATGAAAATAGGGAAATGTCATTAATTATAATACAACTTTAATCGGCTTTTATTAGTTCGCCGTGAGCAACAACTCTATTTAAAAGTGGAGTTTTCATGACTTAACTATGAGTTGATGGCGATCGACTACGAAGTTGTGTTGGAACATGAAGAAAACACGATAAGGGTGATCACTTCTTATTAGCTAATTATATGGTGCGATCTTGGCTAATATTTGATTGGGTGAATATGCAACAGCCGTTAAATTCTAGATAGAAAGTTCGATAATTATATGGTTTACAATGAAAATATGTTGGATATTATTTTAACTTGTTTAAAATAAATTAATTTTAAACAATTGCATATTAGTTTCTGACATTTTCAAAGAAAAGTTTCCAAATTATTCTGATTTCTCAGAGTTTCTAACTAAACTTTCGCTTTCAGATATGAATCCTTGGTCAAGATTGCAATTGAACTTTGAAATTGATTGGCCACTTCACATAGTTTTTCATCCAAAAGTTATGGATTTGTATAACAAATTATTCTGCTATTTATTAAGGTTACGAAAAACTCATCTAGATTTGCATAAACTTTGGGCTGATCATGTTTCTAGTAAAAGAAAAATGTAAGTAATGTTGTTAAATATTTACACCATCAAAAATATATTCCTTTTATAGAGAAAGACGAGTTTGGACACTAAGACAAAATTTAATGTTCTTAGTAAATAATCTCCAGTCTTACTTGCAAGTGGATGTTATAGAAGCTCAATTTTCCCTTTTATTGAAAGCAGTAGACAATGCAAATGGTTTCGAAGATATTATTAATGTTCACCATCAATTTATTTGTAATTTATTGGCGAGAACTTTCGTGTCTATTCCAGAAGAGGTACGTTTTCTTTTTATTAACTGAAACGTAGCATTTATACATATTCAACTAAGATAATTATTTCTACTTAACGTTTGTTATGAGAAAGAAACAATAGAATGTCTCTGAAGATGTATAAAAATATTTTCGAAAACATTGCCTAGAACAGAAACTTTAATACAGTTGCTATTTTAGACAAGAAAAGTCGGTAGACTAAAGAACATGACACTTAACCATGTTTCTTTAAATGTTGTTAAAATTTTAATTTACCTAAAATTCAAAAACTCTAAAGTCATGTTTATTAATTTTAGGAACATACTGCTAACAATAAACACCGTCTATATCAAGTACCGGCTCTACAGTCTGAGATCCCCAGTAATGTAAGTTAACATTTTTTTAAATAAATATTTTATTAAATTTAAATAGTATATTATATAACCAGTGTGGAAAATGATGCAAAACTTTTTTTAAATAAGCCACAGATATTGATATATAACAAGTGGCATAAATACACTTTCCAACGAGTTGTGTATACTATTTTTCCTTCGTTTTTACCCATATTATTTTGACACTTAATGACAGTTAATAGGGTATTTCATTACAAATGTCAAAATCGACATTACTTCCTGTTAAACCGGAAATTCAAAATTGTTAAAAAAATTAAAAACAATTTAATTTAATACCTACCTTCCAAGTTTCATTTAGATATCTCTAACAATTCCAGATATATTTCCTTGGTTCCACACATTTGCCCATCACTGTATATACAGCGCCATGATTCAGTTAGTAAGAGGTCTATCTTTGAAGTTTCCTTCAAATCGGTACTTTTTTAAACTCCGTTTGATTAAAATATGAGTGCTGCTGCTTTAATTTCGGGAGAGATGCAAACAAAACATTTAAAATTCGAAAAGTCTTTTATTGCCTTTGAAAATATTCTCCTTGACCGCCTATGCATTTTTTCATGTGAATAAACCAGTCGTGACAACTGCATTTTCTGAGTTTGAAAAATGTTAATCACTCAATTTATTTTTGGAAATGTATGAAAGTTGATTGGACTTAGATCTGGACTGAATGGGGGATGGGTCATTTATTTCACCTTTTGTGGTTAAATAATCAATTGTTCGTTGCGCTATGTGGGGACTTGCATTGTCGTGGTGCAGAATAAAGCTCCAACCAAATTTAAACTCGACGGTTCGCTATATTCAACTTCTGTCACTTTTACTTATTGTAACAAATGTCAAAATTTTATAATGGTTCATGCGAAAAATGAGATAACTACAGTGGTGCCATATCAAGAAATTAAAGCAGCATCTTTCGTATAAATATATTTGACAGCTTATCAGCACCGCGTAGGGCAAGGTACTTCTGTACCATGCACCCATTTGCAATAGGGCACTTGTCTGCATAATTCTAGGAAATAATTATTTTCAAAAATTTTAATATTGATAATTTTATTTAACCTTAAATTTCAGAAAGTTTTTATTTGTAGATTGCTTTACAGGTTTACAATATAATAATAAAGTTGTTGGAACTATGCGACAGATTTTGTCTAATAGCTAGGACCTGGACTTCCCAATTAACAGAAGTGGAAATAGAAGAATTAGAAATGTTTGAAAGTCAGAGTGATATTGTCATAGAGTCACTGTTATTCATATTGCAGAAGTTGCATGAAAAGGCCAGTGGACATCATTTGCTACAACTTCGGTCTCAGTTGGACTTTAACAGATATTTTAGTAAAAATAAAGCAAACTTAGATTTTAGTGCATTATGAACTAGTAGGTGTATAATTAAATTTTGAAAATATAAATTAGGTTTTTAATTTATTAATAAACTTAAATTATAAATTATGTACACTTTTCCTATGATACATAATTTATAATAATATAAGCCAATATTTAGATGTAGTTTTTGACCAAACTTCTAACTTCACACGGTTATAAATCGCAGTGTTAAGGTTACATTTGCGTTTCTAATTTTAAGTAGGAGGTACAGAATTTTTACAAAGTAAGTCCATTAAGCTATTAACAGTCATACATTACCGCTTTTTTTAAATTTTTTTGATAGATCGCAGAAAATAGTAAATATCATTATTGTTTTTGCAATTTTGATATCAAAATATATATAGTATGGTCCAAATGAAAGGACTAAATTCGTTATTTCGTAAATCGGCGATTTTAGGGGAAAATCCTGAAACACGTCGATATTTATTTTTAAATGGGCAGAGATGTACTTCTGAAAGACCAATACATTTCATGTGATATCACTTAACATCACAATTGTCAATATAACTCTACAAGCACATCATTTCTTGTAAAAAACCTTCCAAAAAGTTCATGCAAAATTAGGTTTTTGTGAAAATCCTTGCATTTTTTGAATTGCTTTAACATAAAATCCTTGCATTTTTTTAATTGCATTAACCAAAAATCCTCATCGAATATTACTCTTTTGCACACAAAAAGGGCATTTAACTTCCACCCATCCTGTTCCACAACAACCTCAAGACACGAAACTATCTGGTGTTACTCATAAATATGGATATGCTGGGTCTATACATAAGCCCATCTTCAGCTTGTAATACAATAAAATACTCGCTCATTGTTTATAAAAACTTAAAATATATATAAGGTAAATCACAAAACTGTATTAGTGAATTTAAAATATACAAATGATATAATATCTCTAAAACTGCACATATAAAAATTATAATATTTAGAAGTACTTAGTGAGTATAATTCAGTGTAATAGAAAAAGTCTTCTAGTTAAATAGTAGTTATAAGTTTAGTACAAAGGATTTAATATTACAAATGGATATATAAGTTATAAAAAAAAACGTTTGAAATTAATCGATTTGCAGTGTATAATTTATTAAATTATATGAATAAATAGCAGCACAACATTTTCATTCTAATATTTTTTCTTCATGACTTTCATAAAAAGGACCATATCTAAAATAAATACAGTTACGAAGCGCTAGATAAACCTATATAATTACTTACTAATAAAGACTATTACTACAAGTGCTAACATAACCCACATCCAACATTTCCAAGCTCTTTTGGAATGCTCAGCTAATTTGGTAGATTCAGTACTGAGTTTATTAAAATTTTTCTCTGTAAGTTCAGTTGATTTAGATACTACCTAAAAAAATATTAAATTCCAAATATACAAAGTACAATTATCCTTATATATAAATGTATCAGGATATTCAACTGACAACGCTTGATAGGTGCGTTCTCTAAATTCATGAAAAATGAGGTAAGAACTTAAAGCGTTGAAGTGCTTAATTTTCGAGGTATAGTTAAACTTGAAAAATAAAAACTGTTGTTTCACAATTCCAAAGTGACCCGATATTTTCTCTTTATGCATCTTAAGTTTTCATGGAAAAAGTACTTTGACAAATTTTTCCACATAATTATTGTTTCTACCCTTTATGGAATCTACCCATTTTTTTTCAGTAATTTTAATTATTTTAGTTATTAAAATTATTTGAGAGCGGTTTATATTTGGATAGCTAAATATTATTATTATATTTAAAAATCAAAATATGTTAAATTATTTAACGTTCAACCAAGAGTCACAAAAATATAATGGCTAAAGTTATCTAATCTCCTACAGCACATTGATGGAGAAAATAATTAAAAAATATTTTTCCATAAGAAGAGTTTTTTAAGAAGAATTCATATACCAACTTGTTTGATTTTTGATTTATAGCGAAAAAACGCTTTTTATTTTTGAAATTTTAACACCTGAATTGCGAGCTATTACCTGTCAAGCATTGTCGTTGTATATCCAGACACCCTTTATATTGATATAAATAAAACAGAAAAATGTAAATAAAGAGAATAAATTTTGCTTTACGGGAAATCCTCTAAGATGTAATTAGTATTAATTGATAAAGTCAAAAGTATCTTATATATCTAAAGGCATCAAAATTAAATTTTGGCGGATTGTACAAATTTTAAATTTTTTTTATGGAATTTAGATAGATATTTACTAGCTCTTTCATTTTCGTAAAACATTGCCTATACATCACAGTAAGCGTTTATGAAATATTTCAAATTAAATAAGAAAATAATGATGAAATTAAGTCGTAACTTTTTAGTAATTTTGATTAGAAAACATGACGTAAACATTATTTTTATGTAAAATTGTTGATTTCGAAAAAAACGTAATTGAACAACACAGAATCTCGGAAAGGGATTTCAATTAATATATTCTTCCAAAATTAAATTTTTTTTTGCCACATTAACGATGAAACAAATCCAAGATCAGTAGAAGCAGAAAATGACTATAAACCCATAAATGAAGAAATAAAAAATATGAAAGAATAAAATGTATGGAAATAATAAAAACACCCTTAGGAAAAAATGTAGAAGTAAATGGATTTATGATTGCCTTAGTCTTGAACCACCTCACCTAATCCAAATACATCTTTTGATGTTCTTTTCACTATGTTAACATTATCAGAATCTGATTAACCGTCTCCTGTAGTATTTTGATTTGGTGAAGTGGTTCATGACTCAGGCCTAGTATAAACTGACGGAATGAGTACATTTCATTTTAAAAATACTCTCCATTTTATTTTATAATGTTAAAATATACAGACAAATAAATTACCTAAGTGATAAAGTAACGGAACGGTGCCTTTACAATTTCTAACTTTAAGGTTCACATTTTATACATAAAACGGATATATTATGCATTTTAATAATTTTTAATACTAATAAATGAATACCATCATTATACATTAAAACATCTATAATGGAGGCATAATAAATGTATTTTATGTATCATTAAATAATCAGTATAACATTATATTAACACTAGTAACATTGTCACTTTGCTCTCTAGATTTTTGTTTAAAAGTAATTAATGATATTGGGTTATGTTATTGAAAGCAACTAGAACATGAAAAGGAGTGTCTCAAATAAGGTCAATAATTACTATGAAAAATCAATCAATAATAATGGACGAAAAAATTGATCAAAAAGCAAAATTTACCACACTTTATCTTCATTAGCAAAGTATTTTATAGAAGCACTCCCACTAGTTTTGTTGAAAGAAGACTGTGGAAATTCAAGATAAGTATTATTTATCTTTCCATATTTATTATCAATAATTCCCACAAAGTAAGAGTTAAAACAATTAATTTAATTTTAAACGACTGGTTGTGTGCTAATAAACTAAAATTAAATGTTGCAAAAACGAAATATATGGTTTTAGGGTCAAAAGTATAATGTACACGTTTGAAACACACAATCCAGTAATTAAGTTAAATGGAGAGAACATTGTACGGGTATATGAAATAAAATATCTTGGTGTAGTTCTTAATGGTCAATTAACATTTAATAGTCAGGCAAGTTTCGTATGTAAAAAACTAGGTAAAAAAAATGTTTTTTTTCGAAGAATATCATCAAATCTGTCAAGTGGTCCAGGTTGTTAGTGTACAATATAATAATGCGTCCGCATTTCAATTTTTGTACATCATTATTATTATCTTGTTCAAAGGAACAAATAAATCGATTGCAAATATTACAAAATAAATGTCTTAGAGTAGTATTAAGATGTAGTATTACAACGCATAAGCAGTTAAATTTTTTGACGGTTGACCATAGCATTAAAACAGGAAATTTAATTTTAATATATAAAATTATTCATTATAAGGCTCCAAGTACATGAATGATTTTCTAATTGAACGTACAGAAATACATTTTAGAATTCTAAGATCAGCAGATAATTTTAATATAGAATTTACTAATAGACTTTTTTAAAAGGTACTTTGCATCAAGAACGTATTTTTAATGCTTTGCCAACTGACGTCAACAACTCGGTAAATCTACATAGATTTATAAAAAATGTAGAAATGTTTCTAAAGGGCAATTATAACTAGATATATATAGGGTTATAACATAGTAAATTAGTTATGTAACTAAAATAAAGAATTAAAAAAAAATCCTTTTCTTACTTTCACATATAATGGAGATGTCATAACTTCATAACAATGAATCTGAGTTACCCCCTATTTCAAAGTTGAATGATTAAAAAGTAATTACCTCTGTGTCTTGTTTAATAATTTTATTAGCAGTCTCAGATTGCTCCTTTAAAGTTCTAGTTAAAGATAACATGTCCTCTGTAATTTTTATTTGCTTATTTTCATGGTAATTTAAAACTTGATCAAAGTCTCCTGAACCAATAAGTGATGGTTTATCAACATTTCTATGCCTTAAACCTAAGAAAAAATTTATTAGAACCTTATTTTTTGATGAAATGATAACTACCTAATAGGTCATCCCTCATGCTTTCTAAATCTTGCTCATCTTGGTATCTATTTGTAGTAATTCCTAATATAACCTTAATATCCTTAATCCGTTTATGGTACTTTTTAATAGAATCACTAGACCTTAAAAAGGTTTTTAAAAAAATGCATAAGATATGATGTGTTCCAGGATAGGGTTTACTAGAGGTGAAAAAACCTTAATTTTTAATACTAGAAAAATTTCTTTCTTCACAAGAAGTTTTGCTTCTTCTAAATACCACATAGTTACTTATCTTATTTTGCTACAATTTTTTGTACAATTTTTTAAAGTATTGCACTAAATCCAAAAATGCAATACCTACTTGACAAGAATAATAGACTTAATAGAAACATAGATAAAAGGAAATCATTGCTGACCACAAAAATATTGCCATGCAACTAAATTATCCTTACAATAATGAATTTTCTTGAATAGTTGCCATTCACTTTTATTAATGTTCATGTTTTATAGCTTTGGATTCCTGTATATTTGGACTTCAATAATTCATCATTAATTCATTAAATCTGCACAGGAATATGGTTCCAAAATAAAATAAATAAAATAACATAGTTCACTTATTGTGGCGTTCTAGATCACAAAAACTTTTATCAAGATAACGTTTTTTGACTATAAAATTAAAGTATTTTCGGATATATTGGACCATTTTCTGGAACACTCCATATAAGTAATAAAATTTGAATATAAAACATTATCTGGATATGATTTTGACTAATAACACTGTGTTACAAATTTAAAAAGACATTAAGTACCCACTTCATTTTTCCTCTTTATTTATTCATACATATCGCTTCTATCGCTTAATAACAACAGATAGGTACTTATTTGTGTCACGTACTGGTTTTTAGATAAGGTAACTAACAATTGTAAGAAAAAAAATTAAAAAGTAAAGTCCAGTATACTCATTACTTTATTTAATTACAATAATTCCAGTAAAATGACAACTTCTTATTAATATATTTGTATACAATAAAATATAAAACGTTTGGTAAAAAGTATGCATTGTACACAAAAAATGAAAAATATTTAATTTTTCTTTTTATGTTGAGAAGTATCTTCTCACTTCTCACAAGTCTTTTTACATCCTGGTGAAACTGCTCCCCTTGTTCACCACTTACAGCTTCAAGATTTGTAGGGAAAAAAGAGAAATGGGAATGAAGAAAATTAATTAATAATGATACCCGACAAAACCAACATCAGCAAATTGTTCACCAACAATTCCGCGTTTTCGGCTATGTAATTACATAAAAAACCTAACACAGCTTTTAACGATGTCCATCGCGCACAGTTCTTTTATAGCCATTTAGTTTTTGATCGAAATTTTGGTTATTCATTAATAGTCGTGTTTGTAGACCCATAAGAATCCCTTCTTTTAACTTTGCGTCACTAAATTTTGAAAAAATTGACTTTAAATATGAAAATCCTTCACCTATTTTATCCACTGCCTTCACAAAATTCTTCATTAAGCCGAATTTTATATGTAGGGGAGGTGAAATAACGTCTTCGGGTCAATCAAAGGCAAGTATTTTTTTACATTTGACTTTCCACACACAAATTTAATTGTGCTGGTCAATCTTTTAAATAATAGCGCTTATCAGTAGCTCTGCTGTTTCACATGCAAAGAAATCTACAGTACTTAGTAAATACCCCGTTTTCAGATACTTTTTTTTTCTTGAGACTTAAGAGTGTATTGTCCACACACGGAACAAAACTTGTTTGGTGAATTTTTGCACTGGCGACGACTACTTTTTCAGTATTCACCTAGAAAACCATACCATTACATTCACAAACAGTTAATCACAAAGAAATCAACGTGAAATGAACCTATTCTGTCAATAACGATGACGTTCACTAATATGGACAAAATGAGGGTCTTTTAAAAAAAGTTCTCTATGTGTACCTCAAAAACAAGACGTGATAGAAACAAATGTCTACATATTTAACTAATAGAAAACTACAATAGCAATCAGTTTTCCAGGTACCGAAATCGTGTGACGCAGTCTAATAAGAAGTTAGTACGCTACATTTTCGTAGCTATATACTTACTCGGCTAATTTTTTCACTTCATGTAACATATCTTCCAGTATTTCAACATATTTTTCAATTCTATCATCTTCTTTTCTACTTTTGCACAATAATTCACATTTAGCTAACAATCGTCTTAGGTTTACTTCTTGTCTAGACAACCCCATACTATAAATAACACAGTATTTTAAAAAAATGTAAATGTAATTATTATATTTACATCAACCTGCAACTGTCATTCTAACCTAAACACGTAAACATACACCTTAGATCATATAGATCACAGAGTGTGACGTTACTCTCGTTTAATGAACATTCATAGATACTAGAGAGATCTTAGAAACCATATGGTTTAAGAAATGGAAGCACATTTTTTTATATAAATTGCAAATAAAATAGGGTTTTACAAAAAATTGTTTTTTTATGAAAAAAAAAATATAAAAAACTCCAACACCCTAATAATTACAATTTTAACACTACGAAAAGTAGAATTCGATAGAGGGCGCTGCCAAATGAGAATCAAAGCAATAAAACAATAAGAAATGTTTGTAAACAAACAAGATTACTGTATTTTCTAGCTTTTCGTTGGAGGTGTTTTTAAATTGTGTGTGTTTGTTGTGTTTTTTCTAAATACACAAGGGGAATTTTTAAAAACATACATTGGGATTGTTCTCTTTTCGGCTAGTGCAATCAAAACGGCAACAATTTTGAGCCATGATCAATGGTCTATTGACGTAATAACAGATTAATTAAAAAATAGTAAAGGCAAAGTAACTGTATAAACAAATTTTTACAATGAAAACACTACTCCATCATAATAAATAACACACTATTATGTTTTTGTTTATACTCCGGCCAATTCTTCTAATGGTCTCTCTATAGTATGTTTATGACCATACTCTCTCAGCCGACAGCCCTAGAACTTGCGTCTCGGGACAGGAGACAGGGAGCCGGAATCGGGTGGCGCCGGCAGTTGACGGTAACTGTCGGCTAAGCTCTCTCTGGCGCGCACTTATTCAAATGAAAGGAGGTAAGGCGTGTTGTCTACGTGCAGCGGATTTGAAAAGCCCGAACTTTTTTAGTTAAAAATGATTTCCCTTCACATTTTATGCAGACTTAGGACTGCCATCCTGCTAAGTAACATATATTACATTGCAGGAGGTATGTTTAAAAATATTTTTTGTCTGGTTTTTATCCAATTTTATGAGAAAATTAACAACTGTTCGTGTAAAAAGTGAACACTAAAAGTTGTTACAAACCAAATTTATTCTTGGCATTATAGGGTGTTTTATTGAAAAATAGTGTTCAAAAAAACATATCACCCTATGAATGCCCGGTGCAGTTTGATGGGAAACCACATAAAAACTTCTGGTAAATTCTAATTTACGTTTGTTGATTACTATTTTGCTTTTGCGATAATAAATTGAATGTAATGGTTTCTCGTTCTGTCAGAGTCGGTAGTTGAATGGATGAGGCATTTCTTTGGTGGATTTTTTTGGTTGACTTGAATTTTCTTTGGGGTTCAATTTTTCTCTTCTTACTGGGCGGAGATGTCAATTTTGGAGGCGGCCAATCTGTCTGGCGCCCACTCTTTCAAATGAGAAGCGCTCACAGTCTACACATCTGTTAATTTTATAATCTGTTATTTTTCATTAACAGAGCACTTGGCCCTGGCAAGGTCAGTTCTCTAGTGACCGTCACGCACAGGGAACATTTCTCGAGTTCTAGTAATTCTTGACTAACAATATTTCGAAAATGGATAATATTTGTCACATTTGTGAAAAATTATTCTCCGCGAATAAAAATTTGCTTCGGCATTTACGAACAATTCATGGGGGTGAATCAGCTAATAAATTCAAGTGTAATATGTGTAACTTTTCAACGGGAAGAGGTGATAAATTTAAAGAACACGAGGAGAAAGCCCACAAAAACCCTCCTGCAATAAATTGTGCTATGTGTGATTTTTCGTCTGAGAAACGGAGCAATATGTTCCAACATTATTTGCTCAAACATAACCTGCAAGATAAAACTCGTGAATTAAATTTTGCTAGTGCGGATGAATTCCAAAAATGGAAAGTGGAAACTGAAAGTGCCGATCGAAGTATGTTTGTAAAACAATACGGGTCATACTCAACTGCCGAGAACATTAAAAAAATGACATTTCAGTGTTTTCGTGACGGTGTTTTCAAATCTCGCGGAACTGACAGACATATCAAAGTAACAGATTCAAATAAAATCGGAGCGCATTGTCCAGCAAAAATTGTGGCTTCGTTCAAAGAAACTGGCGAAGTACATGTTGTTTTCCGAGATGTTCACGTGGGACACCAAAACGAGTTGGGTCGATTAAGACTCAATAATTCCGAACGGGAGGAACTAGCAAAAAAAATTGCACAGAACATCCCTTACGACCACATTCTGGATGCGGTAAGAACTTTTAATTCAAAAGATTTAGAGCGCCGACATTTATTATCGCGCAAAGACTTACATAACATAGCTAGGGACTATCATTTGCAAGCAACGGCTGTCCGACATGGGAATGATAGTACGAGCGTACATTCTTGGGTTATCGAGATGCAACAATCTGGGAGTATTGTAGTTTTTTATAAACCTCAAGGGATTAGTACTGAAAAATTAAAAGAGGAAGATTTTGTACTAATTTTGATGAACGATGTTCAGAGGGAAATGTTATTGAAATACGGGGGTTATTTCATTTGCATGGACGGTACTCATGGCATGAATTCGTACGGGTTTGAAATGATTACTTTGATGGTTTTGGATCAATACCATCAAGGATTTCCGTGTGCTTTTATGTTTGCAAATAGAAGTGATCAAGGCATGTTAGAAGTTTTCCTTTCTGAAATTAAAACAGCAATAAACACCCAAGTTTCAACTAGAGTTTTTATGTCAGATATGGCCACAGAATTTTCAAATGCTTGGTTAAATGTGATGGGAGCCCCGGAACACTTCCTGTTTTGTTCATGGCACGTTGATAGGGCCTGGCGCAAGAATTTGCTCAAAGTCAGAGGTGGAAGAGCCACACAAGCTAAAGTGTACAAAATGTTACGATGTATTATGGAAGAACGGGATGAAAATGCTTTCATAGACATGTTTAACCAATCACTTGAAGCTCTCGCAGGCGATCCTGAAACCGCAGATTTTGGGGAATATTTTGGGAGGGAATATAAATCCACAACTAATCGCTGGGCTTACTGTTATCGCCAAAATCTAGGACTCAACAAAAATATGCATTTGGAAAGAATGCACGGGATAGTAAAACACATTTATTTAAAAGGATCAAAGCCTAAAAGACTTGATATAGCCATTCACGCGTTAATGAGATTCTTGAGAGACAAATTGTTCGATCAACTAATTACCCTCAATAAAGGCAAGCTAACAAAAAAAATGTCTATGATCCGCCAACGTCACGCGAAATCAATGGAACTTGATTTCAATAAAGTTACCTGTATTGGAGATGGAATCTGGGAAATTTTGTCCCAAGATTCCCATGAAATTTATCGAATCACCCGGTCAACAAGTGATCTCCAGTGTAAATGCGAACTAAAATGCGTCGAATGTAAAATTTGTATCCATGCTTTTACGTGTTCTTGCCATGATTCGTCCATAAAGTTCAATTTGTGTAAACATATTCATTGCCTAAATCAGAAATTAATATTTGAAAATGCTTCCACACCAAGAATACCACGCGATAGCGATGATTTGCCGTGTAATTTGATCATTCATGAATGCTCTGAATCTCAAGAATTGGAGGAAACCATCATTAAAGACTTGGAAATTTGCAATCCCTCAAAACCAGTTAATGATAAGAGTAAACGGAGCGAAATGATTCTTGACCAAATAAGGGCACTTTTGACTGCTAGTGAAACGAGCGATGAAACCCACCAGATTGCTTGCAATTTGCTTTCACGCGCAGTGATAACATGCAAATCAACAATAGAGGCCTCACTATGTAATTTGGAGGGACCAAAACTGACATCTCCGCCCAGTAAGAAGAGAAAAATTGAACCCCAAAGAAAATTCAAGTCAACCAAAAAAATCCACCAAAGAAATGCCTCATCCATTCAACTACCGACTCTGACAGAACGAGAAACCATTACATTCAATTTATTATCGCAAAAGCAAAATAGTAATCAACAAACGTAAATTAGAATTTACCAGAAGTTTTTATGTGGTTTCCCATCAAACTGCACCGGGCATTCATAGGGTGATATGTTTTTTTGAACACTATTTTTCAATAAAACACCCTATAATGCCAAGAATAAATTTGGTTTGTAACAACTTTTAGTGTTCACTTTTTACACGAACAGTTGTTAATTTTCTCATAAAATTGGATAAAAACCAGACAAAAAATATTTTTAAACATACCTCCTGCAATGTAATATATGTTACTTAGCAGGATGGCAGTCCTAAGTCTGCATAAAATGTGAAGGGAAATCATTTTTAACTAAAAAAGTTCGGGCTTTTCAAATCCGCTGCACGTAGACAACAAGCCTTACCTCCTTTCATTTGAATAAGTGCGCGCCAGAGAGAGCTTAGCCGACAGTTACCGTCAACTGCCGGCGCCACCCGATTCCGGCTCCCTGTCTCCTGTCCCGAGACGCAAGTGAAAGGTCACTTCTCTAGTGACCGTCGCGCAAAGAGGAACATTTCTCGAGTTCTAGTAATTCTTGACTAACAATATTTCGAAAATGGATAATATTTGTCACATTTGTGAAAAATCATTCTCCGCGAATAAAAATTTGCTTCGGCATTTACGAACAATTCATGGGGGTGAATCAGCTAATAAATTCAAGTGTAATATGTGTAATTTTTCAACGGGAAGAGGTGATAAATTTAAAGAACACGATGAGAAAGCCCACAAAAACCCTCCTGCAATAAATTGTGCTATGTGTGATTTTTCGTGTGAGAAACGGAGCAATATGTTCCAACATTATTTGCTCAAACATGACCTGCAAGACAAAACTCGTGAATTAAATTTTGCTAATGCGGATGAATTCCAAAAATGGAAAGTGGAAACTGAAAGTGCCGATCGAAGTATGTTTGTAAAACAATACGGGTCATACTCAACTGCCGAGAACATTAAAAAAATGACATTTCAGTGTTTTCGTGACGGTGTTTTCAAATCTCGCGGAACTGACAGACACATCAAAGTAACAGATTCAAATAAAATCGGAGCGCATTGTCCAGCAAAAATTGTGGCTTCGTTCAAAGAAACTGGCGAAGTACATGTTGTTTTCCGAGATATTCACGTGGGACACCAAAACGAGTTGGGTCGATTAAGACTCAATAATTCCGAACGGGAGGAACTAGACTTGGAAATTTGCAATCCCTCAAAACCAGTTAATGATAAGAGTAAACGGAGCGAAATGATTCTTGACCAAATAAGGGCACTTTTGACTGCTAGTGAAACGAGCGATGAGACCCACCAGATTGCTTGCAACTTGCTTTCACGCGCAGTGATAACATGCAAATCAACAATAGAGGCCACACTATGTAATTTGGAGGGACCAAAACTGACATCTCCGCCCAGTAAGAAGAGAAAAATTGAACCCCAAAGAAAATTCAAGTCAACCAAAAAAATCCACCAAAGAAATGCCTCATCCATTCAACTACCGACTCTGACAGAACGAGAAACCATTACATTCAATTTATTATCGCAAAAGCAAAATAGTAATCAACAAACGTAAATTAGAATTTACCAGAAGTTTTTATGTGGTTTCCCATCAAACTGCACCGGGCATTCATAGGGTGATATGTTTTTTTGAACACTATTTTTCAATAAAACACCCTATAATGCCAAGAATAAATTTGGTTTGTAACAACTTTTAGTGTTCACTTTTTACACGAACAGTTGTTAATTTTCTCATAAAATTGGATAAAAACCAGACAAAAAATATTTTTAAACATACCTCCTGCAATGTAATATATGTTACTTAGCAGGATGGCAGTCCTAAGTCTGCATAAAATGTGAAGGGAAATCATTTTTAACTAAAAAAGATCGGGCTTTTCAAATCCCCTGCACGTAGACAACACGCCTTACCTCCTTTCATTTGAATAAGTGCGCGCCAGATAGTGCTTAGCCGACAGTTACCGACAACTCCCGGCGCCACCCGATTCCGGCTACCTGTCTCCTGTCACGAGACGCAAGTTACTCTCTCACATACACTCGGTATAGAGATTGTGTATGGTCTTAACATATATCTATGGTATGGTCTAAGACCTATAATATTTATTCTACTATTCTCGGCAAAATAAATTTTATGTTTTAAGGTTGGTATGTAATCTCGACGTTGCAGTTTCTAATATGAATATATATAATATGTTTCGAGAATAATGGTATTTGTAAATATTGACTATAATTATTAAATTTTAAAAAATAAGGAAGCAGATTATAGATTTATTGGGGAATTAAGAAGTGTGTTTCAAGAACGCTAATGGCAACTAGTACTTATTAGCTATTATAGCAACTAGGAAACGTCAAGTTTAATTAAAAAAAAAGGAGCAGAAAGTAACCTTAGTGGTTTCATATTTTGTTATTTTTTGAAATAGAGAAATTTTCAAAGATCCGATAATGGAGGAAATAGAAAATAAGCTGTATTCGAATAGTCCAATAAATATATGTAGTTTAATTTCGAAAATAGTGAGTAATGTTAATAAAAAACATGAGAATGGGGTGAAAGAATTTCAAGAGGTAAAATTCCTAAAAGAAAAATTTTTATCTGAAGATACTTTTATTAGTGAGCTATCTGGAATTGCTATTAAACAATTGATTAATGATGGAGTTCTATCAATTGAAAGCATTCTCACGGATTTGTTGAGTACTATGAATTCGGCAAAGTATTTCTTTAAAATATGTTATCGTTTTTTATTAATATAATTTATTTCAGATGCTATTCCACATTGATCAATACATTGGGTGATTTATTATATCTTCAAAGTAGAAATAAAAAGTTTTATAATTTATTACATCCACAGCATCCCTTTATAACATTAGTCATTGACAATCCAGAGGTGTCTAGCCATATTTTAAATAAATTAGAGAACTTAAAAGAGGAATTATCGGGGTAAATAAAATAGTAATAAATGGTAAAAGGAACTGTTTGCATTTTTTAAATTTTATATTTGTAGCAAAATAAAAGCCTTACTTTGCTGTATATTTCCACAAAAGATCAAATAATTATTATGCAAATAAAATCAATTATCTCACAAAGATGTTTATAAAGGTATATCCTTTTGTCCTATTGAAAATTAGCTCCTTATACCATGTAATTACCACTTAAGTACTCAAAATATATTCTTTATTGATTCCATTTATATATTTTAGGTCTGACGTTCTTAACATATTCCAACCTTTTTATTTGTTCAGTTTGTGCTGTCCTGTAAAAAATTCATTGTATTTATTAAAATACCGACTATGGATTTTTTTATTAGATTCTGAATGTATAGATAAACTTCCAAAAGAGTTTTATAACATTGTGCTGTGTTGGTTTCAGGTAAAGTTATTTCATCTTAATCTAAGAAGATAAACTATGTGACTGTATTTAAAAGCGATATTTACCCAGTTATTGCTAACACTAAATTGAGATTAGGACCACTTCTATCATTTTTTGAGTAATTTACGCACTGAGACAGCGCTGTATAGTAAGATGCGATATTCTTACTTACAAATCATCTGTAGATATCCAAACATTGATTTAAGATTGAAATTTCGACATATTTTCTCTAATTTCTTAATTTAAGTTTGTTTAAAAATATTCACATTTGGGATAGAAATTTATTTAAAAAAAAATGTTGTTTTGTAATAAATTACTCTGCTTCATTTTCACAGCCAAAATTTTAAAAAACATTTTCTCAATTTGGATGCTATGCCGCCATTCTTTATTATATTCCAAATATAAATACAAAATTTTATAAAAAAATATTAAAATTAGAGAAATGAAGTATTTTTGCTGCGGCGAAGTTATGGATATTGCTCTTAACTCTGCCACTACATAGATAATGTTAGAAATAAGAGATAATTTAATATTTTTCAAATGTAAAACTTGAAAATGTTAAAATACATGTTCATAATTTATTTTTCAGGTACAACAAAGGGAAGACTTATGTATAATTAGTGATCAAATCATTCATGCTGTAAAAGTTTCAAACCAAAATAAATATTTTTTAGATACAGAACTATTGACCTTATGGCAAGTAAATATTCTTTATAATTTATCAAGACATAAAATGGATCTTCAACAAACTCTTTCTTGCCTAAAACAAAATTTAGCCACCAAGAAGTTGACTGTAATTGATAGTATATTATTAATACTATCTGAAGTTATAGATACATGTTCTCCACTGTACTTGAACAATGTACTTAAATTATGTAAGTAATTAAACTAAATACCATTTCTTAGATCATGCAAGAAGTATTTAGCTTTTTGTAGTAAATTAACTACAAATTACAGGTTTCAAAATTATTGTTGTCATTGTGGTTGCATTAACTAAAGAGAATAAGTTGTACTGTGAAAAGAGATAATTGGGGCAATTTATAATTCCACATGCAATGTTTCAAATATTGTTTATTCTACTGTAGCTATGAAAGTAACACACAATATATTCTTTAACACAATATATTTAAGAGCGTTCTTTACTATCAAAATGTTCGACAGTTAACATCATCTGTAGGCCAGTCCTCTAAAAAGAGCATTTATGATCAAACGATGTAAGTTTCCTCTGTGTGTAATTAGATTTTATTGCACTTTTAATATCCACTTGTAATATTAGTCCTTTGTATTTAACTTACAACTATTCAAATTTTAAATATTATAATTTTTATAAGTGGAGTTTTAGGGATATTAAATAATTCTGACAAATGACCTGCATCTCCCTGTATTTGGTAGTCGTTCTTACCCCTGTTTCATTATATTTAGAAATATTAATTAATTTTGACATGGATATTTTGACGGCCGTTTTCATCTACCTCTATGGTCGGTTTAACTAATATTATGGAGATATTAGTATGCCTGTTGACACCTCCACTAAATACTTTAATTATTTATATGCCATTGGTTTCTAAAGTTGTTGTGTGCAAACGTGCTCTGTATTTAAAGTCACATTTTGTTGGTAAAAACTAAACTAAAATTTTATATTTTATACCAAATTGAAGCTTAAACCATAATCTGTTTTGGGAAATAATTAGTTTGGTGAATGGAAATATAACGGAGATGAATTTGTGTTTAATAAGTTTTTACGCCAAAAAACTGTATCATAAAAACCTGCAATACTAACAAGAGTTGATGTGTTTATAGTCCAGTCAATATTGGATTAAAATGGGTAAAATTAAATGCAATAAATGTAATTTATTCATTGATGAAAATGAGGATCAACAAATTGTTTGTGATGGTTACAGTGATGTTCTACATGAAGACTGTGTTAATATTACTTCATTAGAAATCAGAGTTATACAATTGAAGAGGCGTACTATGTTTTTCTTCTGTTTAAATTGTAAAGCAGCTTTTAAAGAAATTCGTTTTCTTATTAAAAAGATAAATGAAACCATGGATAGAAATAAAATCCTTCAAGCAGAAAATATAAATTTGATAGATGAAAACAGAAAATTAATAGATGACAATATCAAGCTATCAGAAAAAATCATTAAGCCAAATGCCAGTCTTTTGATTCCAATTATTGTACAATTCTACAAGAAATTGAGGAAAGAAAATTTAGATCATTGAGTGTGATTGTAACAAATATTCAAGAGTCCAAATCTGAGAATCATGTAGATAGAGCTAAGGAGGAAAGTGAAAATTTTGCAATCTTTTGTACCAAATATCACAGTTAAGAAAACTTTTAGAGTAGACAGATTTGTGAGTAATAAACATAGGATGTTAAAAATTATTTTAAATATTCATGATGATGTAAAAACTATTGTAAAATACTGAAAAAATGCAAACTTACCTGGAATAAATATTTTTGCTGACAAAACAAAAATGCAGAGAGACTATTTTAAAAAAATGAAACAACAACTAAACGAATTAACAGCACAAGGTGAAACAAATAAAACAATAAAGTATATTAATGGAGTACCCACAATTACAAATGTAACAACTCCAGAAAACTTAAGTTATAAAGATACCAATATAGTATACAACTGTAAAGTTATGCAAATATCCAAAGTTTAATTGCCAACAAAGATCAATTAGTTCATGATATAGTTTGCTACAATCCCACTGCTATATTAGCATTAGCAAATAGCTAGATGTGATTCTACGAACAGACACACTGGAGGTGTGGTGTTATATGTCCGTGATGATTGTAATATCCAAATTGTCAAGAAAATACAAAAAGAGATGGTTTACTGATTCCTGTTAATTAAAATTAAGATCCGTAATGAAGTGTGTCTTTCGGGTTATTTATGACTAACTTTTGTAATAATTTTTTTGAAGACTGGGCCGAACCCATATTTTATAATAATTATGTAATGTATTATTGTTGCAAATTTTAATATCGATTATTTGAAAAGTTCTGACAGGTACGTCAAACAATTTAAATATTTTATGTGATCTAATGCAGTCGACCATCTTATTAATGAAACTACTCATATTACAAAAGATAGTAGTACCTTGGTCGATCTGGTTCTTACTAATTAGGGAGAGTATTCTAAGCTCTGTTCATCATACTCCGAAAATAACAGATGCCAATATAATTTGCCTTTCTTTGCGGAGGAATATTGTGTTTAATAAAAGACTAAAATTTTATAGAAACTTTAATCAAGAAACATTGTTTTCACTAAATCAAAATTTGTTGAAATGTAACTGAAACTTGAATGCTACTGAAATTATAAACACCTTAAAACAAGAAGTAGATAAGGTTGCACCTCTGAAAACCTATACAAGATCAAAAAATCAGCTTCCCTGGTATGATTATGAAGTAAAAACAATTGCATTAAGGACAGATAATTGTTATAAAAAATTTAAAAACTGTAACTGAAAACGACAAGATTTTGTAATTGACACAATATGCGTCTACTAGAAATGAGATTGTAAATATTCTTAAATATAAAAAAGAGTATAATAAAAACAAAATCACTAATAATGCAGATAATTCAAAAATATTATGGTAAACACTGAAAAAGTTGGTTAAAATGGAGATAGTAAACCACTGCCAACAGAAATTGTTTTTACCATAAATAACGTAAATTATCGTGCACATAGTGATGAATAGAAAGCTTTTTTTAATTATTTATTTATTGAAAGTTAGTTGAAATCAAATCCTCTATACCTAGATCCTTACCATTGTCTAGTCAGTTACTGCCAATAGTTTTGGTGAATTCAAATTGTTAACTTTCTCTGATATTCGAACTATAATAAATTCACTTGACAATAAATGCAATTCAGACTTTGCTAATGAAAATACTATGAAATTACATATCAGGTAATAGGCCATGTATTTTTAAATTTTGTAAATACCTCTCTTAGGACAGGTCAGTTCCCATATAATTTGAAAGTAAGTACTGTTGTACCAATCCCTAAAGTCAATTATACTAATAATTCTGGAAACTTTCGACCAATAAATACCTTTACACAAGTAAAAAAAATTCTAGAGCTAGCTGTAAATCAACAACTTTCTAAATAAATTGAAAACAATTATTTAATGATGGAGTATCAATCTGGTTTCAGAGTAAAACATTCCTGTGAGACTGTCCTACAGCTAACATTAACAAAATGAAAATTTGCAATTGACAACAATAAATATGTTGTTGCTGTCTTCCTGGATTTCAAACGTACCTTTGAAACAGTTAATATCTCAATGTTATTAAATAAGTTGGAATACTATGGAATCAGAGATACTGCATTAGAATGGTTCAGTAGTTTTCTCAATAACCGTTTTCAGTGTACAAAAATAAATAATACTAAATCAGGTAATAAAAGCATAACTTATGGAGTTACCCAAGGTAGTGTCTTGTGTCCACTTTTATTCATACTCTCCCTTAATGATATCAAATTTATTCAAAATTGTGAATTTATCAATCTATTTGCATATGATATTTTAATTGCGGCCATGGATAAAGTATTAGACAGCGGTAAACAAAATAAATGATAGTCTTAAAAGAATTGTGGATTTTTTAAACATTAACTCTCTTAAACTAAATGCAGCTAAAACTAAAGCAATGATTATAACCACTCAATACGAACAAAAACAAATTAACAATCAACTGATAAATTTAAAAATATTAGGAGAAAGAGAAATTAAGTTCTTGAGATTTTTAATTGATAATACTTTAAACTTAAAAACACACGTTTATTATATTTATAAAAAATAACTAAGAAGTTATACATTTTTAATCGTGTACAGAAAAATCTTACATTTCAGATATCTATTACAGTATACAAAAGTATCGTTCAGATTGAGAATATTGTGTAAGTTTGTAGTATATCCTCATTAAAAAAATTGCAAAACCGTGCAATGCGACTCATATTAAAATGCAACAGGTTTGCTTGGATTAAGATAATGTTGGATACACTAAACTGGTTGTCTATAAGGGATAGAATCTTCTACTTGGCTATGTTATTTATATTCTTGTCCGATTCTGACGTATTTTAATCACGTTATAACCTACAATAATGAACTCCGTACATATCCAACAAGAAGCAACACTAATTTTTATTTTTGTCGAACAAATTACACCAGAACTATGAAGTTACTTTTCCATAATGGCCTCGTAGAATACAATAAGCTCCCTACTAGTATAAAGAATCCCTATTAAGGAGTAATTAAGTCTTGATCTAAGCTAACAGGAATAGACCAAATTGCCCTGTCACTACGCACTGATATGAAATTATTTATTTAATATAGTGTAATGGGTTCTGGTCACCAATAAAATATTCACTTGCGCTATTATTATTTATTTTAATATATAACTATATAATAACAGAAAATATTATTTATAAAATTAAATTGTTCTATTTTAGATTTAGAATTATTATTTGTAAGTTCAACTGGTGTGGTTGAGATTTTGAATTAGCTCTTTATATTTTTTGTACAATATCTAAAAATAACTTTATTCTTCATTACCTTTTATCTAGTTTTATAAGCAAATTTTAATTTACATTTTCAACACATTTACAGAAGAACTTATAAATAATCTCAAAATTCTATTTTGGTTTTCTTATATTTCTTTAAAATATTTGTTTTTGTTTTCTATACTCTAACTTGTTAACTTACGACAAATTTAGTCCTATTTGGGTCTGTTAAAGGATCCTAAATTTAATAAAATTATATTATTATTTATTAAAAGTAAAGTTATTTTTATAATTCGTTTGTCTAATTTAGAATATTTTACAGATTTAAAAGACCTTCTTCCTTGTAAATAAGTTACATAATTTTAGTAATAAAATATATTAAAACACAAATTTTGTTAAATCTGATTTGGATTTTAGTTAGATCAAAATTCAGACAACTCTTTAGCAGTGATGAAGCGTCAAATCTTTTTAAATGATCTATAATCGATTCTAAGCGAAAAACCAAAAATGAACCTGGTTGATATTTGTTAAGTCTTAGGTTATTCTTGAGAAACTATAAGAATCAAATGCCGTTGGATGCAAATGGTAAACACCCCGAAAACTAAAGCACTTTCATAGATCGCTTAGAACCGCAAAGATGACGAGCAGTCAATTCTCGTTTTGTAAATGCAAATTTAATCAAAATTACAACCTTTTCTCGAAATCTGTAAACTGTTTTTAATGTTTTTCGATATACCGGAAATCCACAGCAAAATACAGAATATTCTCGTATTTCCTTGTTTTATTATCTCATTTTACGCCTTAATGCAAGAGGAAATAATTTTGGACCTCATTAATGCTAATAATAATTTTAGGATTACTCACAGTAGTAGGAAAAATATTTTATGAAATTCATAAGTGAAGTTATTTTTGCGATATTGGATTAATACATGCATAATCACACACAGATAAAAAAATATTAAGAATTTGGAATACTAAGTCTATAAAGATCGTAAGACTAGTAAATAGCCTTAATTTTTTTTTGTAAAAACCTTTCTCTATTTTTTATAATAATAAGATATTGCCAGGATTCATTTCTATTTGATCATGCGGTACATTTCGTTCTGAAGCAACGTGTGTAATATATATTTAATTAATACTTTTTCTGATTTTTAAGGTGAAACTTTAATCAAGCAAAATAAGGTCAATCTATATTCTCTTCAAGCCATCAAAGCATCAGTGTTACAATGGCTCTCATCTCCTTGTGTACTAACTAATGAAGCACTCGATTCAGCACAACTTCTTTTACCTTATCTTCTTTTTGAATCACAAGACACAAAAAATAATGTTGATCTCAAAGAATTCGTAGAGAGACATAAGGATCAAATATGCACAAATAAAACTATTTTTGTTTCATTAACTATATCTTTACAATTAGAAGCATTTAAAAAGGAGGATCATCTTAGGAACTGGATAAATCGTCTTAGAGAAGCTCCACCAGAATTTACAATGGATATTTTTAACTTTTTATGTGGTGTAATTCTGGTAGACCATCAAGATCCTGAAATAGCCGTAGTCGTTTTAGAAATCCTTATAAAGTGTATCGAAATGAATACGTATTTATCACCCAAATTACTTGCTATAATATTTTATAAATTGTCAAATAATGAGCAACCAAAATTGGGTTTGGCTTTGTTGAAATCTTTACCAAAAATGGTAATTTTAAAAGAAAACATCCCCAAGGTTATAGCTGCAATACAAGCTATTAGTAAGAGATCAGAAAATCTATTTAATGTGGGATTATCATTGGCATATGATGCATGGTGTATAGATAATAAATGCTACGTATATCTGGAAGAGTTATTAGTTAATAACCCTCCAACTAAAAAGAAATGGGAAAGAAATGTTGTTAAGGCTTTCATTTTAAAGGAGTTATGTGAGAAAAAGTAAGTCCAATTACATTTATGTTCTAATAAATCATTTTTAACATTGCGGTTGTCTTCATGGTAGTATCCCGCGATCTTGGTATCGAAATGTTAATAAGATCTCTTTGATGAAGCCATTAATATTTTCAAAATATGCATATAATCTAAGAACGGCCTTTTCCTAATGACATTTTTAAACCTGCAAGAAATTTTTCACAGATGCTTGGCAGAAGGATGTGATATCCTTATCTAGCTATATTTTGCTAATGTAATCAAATATTTTATCTAAAGTGGGTATATATTTATTAACATAAAACCAATTAATTAATTTGATAAGGTTTATTATGTTCATCTATAACTATGGGTTTTTTTCTTCAAATAATACCTCACCGATGCCTATTTCTCGTCCACTTATTAGTTGAAAAATTGCTATACATAACATGCTTGAGCACAATTTTAGTAATACTCACATTCTCAAGACTGATTCTACATTCAGTATAATTATTTTTTCATTTTCAAATTGCGCGTACTAGTATATTGCCTAGTCTTAAAATTACTTTAAGTACTTTCCTCCAGTATACTACTGATACTAATCCCAGAGAAAAGTTGTGGTTTTACAAAGGGGATTTATACCCTTGTCTACCTAATTTGTCTGCTTTTTCGTTACCTTGAATTCCCAAATGTTCCGGAAACCGTAAAAAGTTTAAAAGCATTCCTTTCGGTTAGGCCATTCAATTTTTACCGGTCTTTGCACACCATTATAGTTAAGATGTATTAACATAATTATTTATGATTAAATAAATGAATAAGGTGTACAGTTAACAAGTGGATTCTAATAATATATATGATTTGTAAATTTGAATAATTTGACTTTTTAGGCCAGAATTATATGGAAAAGATATCATAGCGCATTTATCTAAAATTTTAAATGAAAGTAATGATGAAAATAGTGCCTTACCATGTTCTATAGCCATTGAAGCTACAACAACGTTATGCAGAGCAGGGGTTATAGATATTAAAACAACCTGGACTACATTATCACCAAAATTTGAAAATGATACCAGATTTCCTGTAATTAAAAGGTTATTTTTCATTTTTGTACAAAATGTTCATGTATCTGTAAATGTTTGTTTATAGCTTGTGCAGTTTAATTGAAGAAATACCTCATTTAACATATATAGAGGCTTATAAAAATTTGTTTGATGAAGTTTCAAAAAAATTATGGAAATATGTAGATTATGGCGATCCGCAAATTAGCGATGTAGCATTATCAAGCCTAACGTCGTTTGATATGGAAATTATTTCCCAAAATTTACCTCAGAATTATTTGGAAGCTGGTAGTTCTGTTTCTATAAATTGTATTACAAGTACACGCATTTTTACACTAAAATCTTAACAAAAATACTAACAATAAAAATTTTAAGGTAAAACTTGGATACAGTTCCTTATAGAAAATGGTGCTTCACCTGCAGCTTTAAATTTTATTAAAAAAATGGTTGCTAATGAAATAAATAACTATTTGAAATATGTATACCAAAGTAAAAGTCCCAAAGAACCTATAAATTATAGCTATTTACCTTCACATAGTGTTGTTCGAGCTATTGGAGAATTTATAAAAACTTGGGTAAGTAACCCATACCAATATCTAAATCTATTCTAAACAATCTATCTAGTAAAAAAATACAATCAAAATTTCGGGTCATTAAAAAGCACACTACCTAATCATTTCCGGATATGTAGGATCTTATTCATTTTCCATGAAGTGAGAGTAATACTAATAAATAACTTGAATTACTCCTTTGCGTTGTCAATACATAAAATACATGATTTCATTTATTTATTTTATCTCGGAAAGTGTGTTGTTGCTAGCCTAGAAAGGAAAATTGAAACGCTCTTTAGGGGCACAATAAATTTATAAATTACTTTTTTCATGGGTTTTCCTGCCGTTGGACACCTCACAATTGTAGTTAAGGGCGCCAGGTATTTTTTGAAGAAAAATACCAAAAATACTCTGGTCGGTTAAGTCTACCTACCTCTTTCAAGCCATAGAATTGGAAAAGAAAATAATATAATTGGTAAATTTAACAATATTTAATGTAATAAATTTGTAAAGATAAATTTTACTTATCTGAATTTCGACTGTATTCCAAAGCTTTTTAAAGTTACGAGGGAAACCTCAATAGTTTCCGGAATCAAATCAAATTTTCAGACGGCTGGTATCAATAGTTGTTGTTTACTAGCGTGTTTTGTGTAGCAAGTCAGGCGGTTTCGCAAAAATGGATAAAATTAAATTTCGTGTGCAGTGATCAAACACTTCTGGATGATTGGGAAAATGGAAATTCGAAATATTTTGCTGGAGGTTAGTGGCGCATCTACTCCATCATTTTCGACCATCAGTTTCTGGGTGAGCGAGTTCAAATGTGGCCTCACTAGCACAAGTGACGAACCACGCAGTGGTGATGTCGTGTTAGTCGATCGCCGATTAAAGTTGATAGAGATAGCAGAGACTACAGGCATCTCAGAAGAACCCGTTGGCCATATCCTACACAAAATTTTGACCATGAAGAAGCTTTCGGCGCGATGGGTACCGCGTTTGCTCACAGCGAAGCAAAAACGATATCGTGTGACCGTTTCGGAGGAGTGTCTGGCCACGCTTCAAAGCAATCCAAGGGATTTCTTCATGTAACCGTGGATGAAACTTGTCGACCAGTACATACAGGAGACCAAGGTATAGTCCAAACGGTGTACTTTTCCGGGCGAATCGGCTTCGAAGATGGCAAAGACCGTTCCATCGGCCGGAAAGGTCATAGCGACCATTTTTTGGGAATTCCAAGGTGTGATCCTCATCGACTATCTGGAGAAGGGCAAAACGATCATGAGGCAATACTATAGCGATTTATTGACCCGATTCGATGCAGTATTAAAGGAGAAACGACCTCGTTTTCAGTGGAAAAAAGTGCTCTTCCACAACGACAATGCACCGGCTCATTCATCCCGCATCGTCGCGTCCTAATTGAATGAATTGCGCTACGAATTAGTCTCTCATTCTCCATATTCACCGGACCTAGACCCCAGTGACTTTTTTCTATTTCCAAACCTGAAGAAATCGCTGGCTGCCTCAAATGAGAAGGTCATCGCCGCTACAGATGCCTAGTTTTCCGACGGCTTGAGGAGATTGGAGCACCGTTTGAAAAAGTGTATTAATCTTCGAGGAGACTACATCGAAAATAAAAATAAAAAACCACACCAATACGTCTCATACGTCAAAAATGATAGGAGCATAAGTTTTGTCAGATATACAGGGTGCGGCATTAGTGCGTCGAAGTACGAAATATCCGTTATTATTGAAGTTACGAAATAATTTTTTTTCAAAAAGTGTAGGCAGTCTTGAGATTCACATTTTAAAATTAGTCCGAAATATACAGTGTGTTCAGGAACGCGGTGCCAAACAATAATTTTGTTTTTTGAAAAGGAACACCGCGTATATTTTTACATTTTTATAAACCCCTTGCCGAGCTAATTTCAACGATGTATCACACTTTATGTCTATTATGTTTAATAAAGAATCTACAGCCACCTGTAAATTACATTTTTTTGAATCTAGATGTATGTAGCAGCCAACCCGTTGAAAATCAATAAAAACGGTGTCCCTATCCTAATTTTTCAAGTTCTATGCTATGGTATTAAAAAATATTTGATACAGAAAATTTGAAATCCCATCTGATTTTTAATCACTCTGTATGCGGACTAATCGAGCTTTGCCACACTAATGCCTCAATCTGTATATCTGAAATTGGTCATTGTCTGATATAAGTCGATAGCGATTATTTACTCTTTTGCAGGTCAACAAATGGAGAGGCAGCATTCATAATAAACTGTACCTAGAGTCTTTAAAAATATTAAGTTATGAATACAGCAAACCGTTACCACCGCTCGATTGGTGTTTTTTGCAAGAATTAATTCACGATTCAAGCACCAAAGAACACTCGATAGATATAGCATCACATCAAGTCGCTCTATCAGGCACAGCTCGACGACTAATTGAGAATTATATAACGGCTGTTACTGAGAATCCACAGGTATTGTTTCATATTATCATAATTAGCGGGTCTATTGTACCTTAACCCTAAGATAAAAAATCATTAAGCATGCTAATTTAATGAAGTCCGGGGACCTGAATAAAGGCACACAGAGGCTTTCAAATCAGTTGCCCTCTGTCTTTCTAGAACATTGCAGCCACAAAAAATGTGCTTTTAGATTCGTCTTTAGCACTACATATAATCGTTCGTCCGCATAATTGAAAACAACTTTCCCAATTTCTGGGAAGTATAATTTTAATCGCTTTAGCGATAAGAACTGTAATTGTAATACCAAATATTTTTTATATTCATCCTGATTTCCGCAGTTCTTATTTATAAAGTATTTAAGATTATCCTTCCGAGAAGTTTGGAGAATATGGATTATTAGGTAAAAATTTCCACTGTCGCAATTGTCCTTTCCTGATAAGAAAACATCGGGTGAAATATGCTCAGGCGCACCTCCCACTACCCTAAAATTTCTCCTCGTTCTAGTAACATATAAAAGTGACAACATGTCAAAAGTACTAACAACAACTGGGACAACATTTTTAAGCGCTTATTGTTAATAATAGTATAATTTTTATTTGAGCTTATTAATATCAATAAACAAATTGTGAGAGCTTAAATATTTTGGTTATTATTATATTTTTCTCGCTTTCTCTCAATATTTTGGATAGGAAAAAAAAATGTTATTTTTTAGGAGGAAGATATAAAAAACATTTACAGGAACCTAAAATTTCTTGCTAGGAGTATACAGCCAATTATTTTGAGACCATTTTTTGAGATTACCATTTGGCGGGCCATGGGGAAATATAAAGAAAATGAACCCGATCTTTTAAATTATATTTCAGAATTCTTGAAAATTGTTCTTTATCGTCATGAAGTGCAAGAAACTAACAAGGTTACTATAGTACAAGTTTTGGATAGTATTATTTTTATAACTGATATAAATTCACAGGTATGATATTTATTACATTTTTTATATATATATATTTTTTCAAATAATAAAGTGGGTATTTTATGAATTATGAATTGAAAAATACTATAGAATAAAATTATATTCTTACGATATTTATCACTGACCATATCATATTATACTATTCTGTCGATATGTACACTGCTGTTCCAGTTCGATATTTCTGATTATTCTACATATTCTACATATTCAAATCTACATCTGGCAACTGGCAGCAGTAAAATCCTAACGTGATAATATGGCGGTTTACCAATTATGGTTTTAGTAAAATGTTGATAGTTGACAAGTTACAATTAAAGTTTAATTGAAATTTAGCTGTGATTTGTAATTGAATCACCCTGTAACTTTATAAGTATCAATAACTTATTAATAAAATCCTATTTGATTAATTGTAATGTTTTTTCATCCAAGATTCTATTACTCCCCCAATCTAAAGATTTCTTTGTAACATTCAAGGCGAGCAATTGATGAACACTGAAATAATTATACACAATTTTCTCCAAAGCGGTTGGATTAGTAACAACTCATTACATTTTTGTTTGTAAATTTTAAGTGCATGGAACCAGCACATCGAAAAATCTGTATGTACGAGTATATATGAAAAAAAAGGAATAGCTAAATAATGTCACTCTCTTATTTAGCGTATAAACGTCCATCACAAATAAATAAGTTCATTCATTTCTTTCACATTGAAAAAATTTATTCTGTAATAATTAGAAAAAACAAATCATTTTAACACTAGGTAGCTTGTTAACAATAAACATTTTAATAATATCATATTTGTCTAATCATGGTAATTTGATATTAATGTTCTAGTATTCTGTGTACAATTCATTATCGGACACCCTGTATATGAGTTAAAAGTTCATTGCCTCTTACTCCCATGTGTCGTTTAACTTCTTCTATATATGATCTGTATTTCTTTAGTAGATTCAGTTTCTTGATTAGTACTTTGATTTCTCTCTGGTCATCGTGACTTTGCTAAGGTTGTTCTTCAAATGAAATATGTTTTTATTTTGAATTGTGAAATAGTTTCATTTTTTTGTGACATTCCATTGATAAAAGATATTCATAATTGCTTTTAGTACCATCTTTTGATTTGTCTTATCATCTGAACATCTAGTAGAATACTAAATCCAAGTTATAACAATATTCATATTATTATTTTTAATTGAGTGTCTAGGAATACAGTATAATAGGTATAGTAGATGATCATAAAGGTTTTTTGAAGAAAGTCTTGCTATATCAAAGTGGAAACTTGAAGAACAGAATTGTGGAAATCATGAGCCGACATGGCCTGTAGTGCTATATTGCATTTAAAAAAAAATCCATAGTTGATATGGATGAAATGCTGCATAAGTTTTCCCGACAATGCACGTAATACTTATTTTTTTTCAGTTATTTGAAGTTTTGTGTCAAACTTTTATAGCTTCACCTTCTGAGTGTTTAAAGCAGGCTACCAATTTTAACGTAATGGATGATGAAGAAAATTTCCGTAAAACGTCTAAAATCAGATGTGCCTTAGCGAAAAATTGCAAAATGTTTCCCTTAACATGGTTAAATGAGGTTATTGATGTTTGGAGTACCAAGTTTAGGTTTGTCTATCTCAGATATATTGCTGAACATAAACCTTTTTTTTTTAGCTAAATTTTATAGCTTGGCACGTGCTATTTAGTAAAGTATAATATTTTTCTCAAAGTTTAAGTTTAAATTAGTAGTTATTTGATTACCAAATTATATTTATATCTGTGTGTGCACTTTATGGCAAACCTTCAAGCAATCTTAATAGCTGTTAGTATGGTGACCGAAAAGAAAAAAAACGTCCTTACAAAACTTTTAACTGTGACAAATAAAGCTGTAATTACCTTAAAATACATTATTTTATAGATTATTAAAAAAAAATTCTATTTTTGAAATAATTTTGCGCGTGTGGCCTTTAAGAGTCCTCGTCGAGCTATACACCCCTCCTCATCTTTTTATATCGCCAACCTTTTTACAAATATTTTAATTTCCACTCCTAAATCTACCACGGGAGACCCTGTATAGCTGATATTCTTATTTCTGACTGTAAAATGGCGATTTTCATTTTTTTCATTACAATTAATTTTTAGGAAACAATTTCCTTCGTATGAATTTATCCGAAAATATATAGCTCGGGAACCAATGAAATCAAAAGCACTTTGATCGCGGAATTGAAAAATTTTGATGGATATCGACAACAAAAAGTTATACTAAGAAAATAAGCCTGAAAATATTTTTAATTAAAGAGGGAAAGTAACTCAATCTTACAACATTAAAAAAACATTCTTATTTAATATTTATTACAATTATTATTACTGGTTTCGGTTTACACCATCGTCAGGCCCTAAAGTGGAAATAAAGAAAATAAAAAATATATATAAAATAATTCATAAATGGGCACATACACAGTAGCCACCTTTGTAATAAATATTTTATAAAAATTCTTTTTTTCAAGCCTCTAATAATACGGTACATTATATCACGTACCACGTTTTGTCGAGATAGCCTATTATTGCACTAGTACAAAAAAGTAACCATAGCAACGGATTAAACAAAAGAGATCTATGTAGCTTTGATTTATTAATTTATTAGAACTGTCATTTTGATATTTAGCGTTGAGTATTTTTCCACTTTAGAAAATAGTATCTTTAATAAATATAACCTAATAATTTTTTATTTATTTAAAACTTATTTTATTTTCAAATCGTTAATGCAACTCTTAGCGATTGTCACCTATTTCTAAAATTTTTGTTCAACTTACATAAAAAATTACTATCATTCATTTGACCTAATTTTTTCTCGTATAACGTTAGATGTAAGAAAGAAATGGAATGTTCTATTTTATAAAAACATTTACTCCATAACAAATTGATTTAACTCATGTAAATCAAGTTTTTCCGAAAGAGCATAAAATTTGCTAGAAATTACTCTAAGAGGAATCAATTTTTCTGAACGGGAATAAAATTTGCTAAAAAATCAGTAATCAATTTCCGCGATAACGGTAAAACAATTTTACTTTTTATTAATAATTTGATTAAAAATATTTTCGCTTCTCTAATCTAGTCATATCTAGTTTTTTTTGTCCGCAAGAGTTTTTACTGTGAATACCATAAAAAATTATCAATTCCAAGATCAGCGTCTTTCCATATCACCTAAAAATAGTGTTTTACAATTATATCATTTTTCAGATATTTAAACTTATGGATTGATTTGGATTTAGTATTTCAAAAACACACTAAAAATACAGACGAATCCATTCCTTGGGTTCTAGAATTGATAGGACAAATTCAAGCTAAAATTGCTGACAGACATGACACTCCAGTTGTGTGTTTCCTGTTTGACATCTTGATTTTTGCGGTTGTGATTTTTTCAGGAAATAGTATTTTTTTAAATAAGCTAAACGGCGATGAGTCAGTCTTGAAAGATTTTTTTCCACAATCTCTAGCAACTTTATTGGATAGAAATGCATGGGAAATATGCTCAACTCAGGTAAATCATTTTTTTATTAAAAATGATATATAATTAAATATTTTTAACAAGTAATTAAATAAAATCAGACAATTTATTAATCAACATTTGAATAACAATAAATAATAGTACTGTTACGTATAGGGTTGTTTTTGAATAAATAAAGATATAAAAATATCTAAATGTTAACATAAGGGGGTTTTTACCCATTATGTAATTTAGTTAACGGAAATTTTTATTAATTTTGATGACTCTAAAAAAATATTTATTTAACATTCGTTGGTTGCCTTGTCGCATAACTCTCACTAACGTAATGTTAAATAAATAGTAAATATTATAATTTGAAAAATAAAAACTATACTAAAAACTTTTATGTACAGGGCGATATTTAACTAAATCCCTGTACATACTATCGTAACAGTACAACTAAGGCAAATTTGTTGAATAATATTGCCATAATCTAAAACTATATTTTTACTACTTAATATACGTTTCGCTAAAAACAGCTTGACAAAACCAACTCTGATGTATCGTGTATTGAACTCGGTTCATATAAGAGAGAGAAGGTTAATAGAATTAATTTAAGTTTAATTTAAAAAAAAATCAGGGACGTAACAGTAGCTTAATAACAAGAGTCGTTTACTGTCATAGAACTTCATGTACGAAATTGTAATAACCGATTATAATGTTGTTATTATTATAGAAAGGGTATTTCACTATTTAGTATTTAGTAATTAAATATGCATGTAAAACAATTTAAGGAAATTATTGGTTTAAAAAATATTTAGTAATTGCTGTATCCAACAAATTTTAAGTGTTATACATATGATTAGTTAAATGGATTAAGTAGAGATGAATTACTATTTCTAGACGATCCTTTAGGAGATGATGGTATTTGGTTATTAGCAGCTGAAATAAGTCTAGACGATTATTTTTAAAAACCTTTTATTAATCAATTTCGTCCATACCAGACAAATCATCCTTAGATTCATTATCTGAAATAGAACAGTCATTAGTCCATACGTTGATTATTATATTATCTATGACTATGACTGTTACAGACTCATTGGCTTTAAAAGCTTCTTTAATTTTAAGGACATGATTAGCTCGTTTTTTTCTTTCTTCATCGGAAAAGGTTTCAAAAACTTATCTTCCAATACTATTTAATCCCTAGTACTTAAACTACTACACTAAATGCCCAAAAACTAATAAAAATAAACCTTAAACCAAAATTCGAAACATCGATATTTTAATGTATATTTTTTGAATTTTATTGTGCTTGTCGAAGTATTCAGTATCACGAGCAACAAAAAAATTATCTCTGGATGCTTTATAAGGGTTGAGCCATAGCGCACGTTGATGTCACTGGCAGAGTTTTTTTGTCAAGCTGTACAGCTAAATTATAATCTTATTTTTTCTAATTTTATTTTATTTTATCACGTGAATCCGTTTTGGTTCGAAGTATGCGAAACTTAATCGTAAGATTTATAAACCCCTCATCAATTCAACCCTCTCGCACCAAATTGAAACATTTCGGCCAAACCTTTCTTCCATCTTCCATCTCTGATATGAATATTTTTAATTTCAGTACTTGATTTTAATTATTTCCTAAATATGCACTTTTTTTTCTATTTAACATAATCTGTATATTTTGAAACTGTTTAGAATATCCTCATCCTCATTTTTGCCACAATCGTTTTCAAACCGCAGGACAACAGATTGTATAAATTATATCAAGTTAAAAAATGGAAAAATTTCCCAATAGACAGATAAATCACTCGAAAAAATTATACCCTTAATCTAATATCATTTAAAATTTTAGGTTCTTGAATGGTTGTATCATATGAATACCGAAGAAAGCATTCCGAAAAAATATCGCAGAATTTTTGGCCTTTGTCTACAAGCTTTAAAACATAACGATGAATTTCTTAAAAATAAAAAATGGTTAAAATATTTAAATAGTTGTACAAATTTTGAATAATAAACGTTTTTATATTTTTTACGGCAATAATGCTTATTTACTCCTAACTAACCTAATTTTAAAGACTGTATTTTCTGTAGTTTTCTGTATGAATCTCTTTAATGAATAACTAGTATTATTTTACCATGTTTTGAGATAAAGACTACCCATGATTTACCCTCCAGACTTTGATACATTTTAGTTCCAAATTAAATACCAGGATTGCACGAAGATATTCAATGGTATCAAGGCATTATAAATATGCCACATAAATAGTAAAAGTTAAGATCTAGAAAACGCGTTGCAAATGATAAAAAAATATGGAGGATGATTTTGTAGAAAGGAATCCAAAATAAACTAGCTCAGTTTTGTAATTTCCAAAGTTTAGTCAGGATTTTAAGTAGCTTAAGGAACTTCTGCTATCAATTACATTGCATTTCATTGAATTGCTACATTAAGTAGTCTCTGGCTACGTTTAGTAGTTGAGTTCCCCTCCTGAAGATCTTACGATCTTACGATCGTCAAATCATTTAACAGGAATCCGTTTTGAAATTATTTGAATTAAATCGATGTTAGATTGCTATATTTAAAGAGTTCTAGCTCCATGAGGAATAATTTTTGAATAAGGTGATTTACATTATATCTAGATAAAACGAGTTCTAGAATTTTCGGTTTTGTCTTTGAAGAGTGTTTCTGCTCGTATAATTGGTTCAAATTTTAAAAATACTTGTTAATCTTATTGTAAAAAAAAACAATAGTTTAATTATAACGATTATTATTACATAACTCTTATCGAATTTATGTCTAACAAAATAAAATTTCATAAATATAAAATATAATTCTTCACAGAAATTCCGTTATAAACAGATATAAAATAATTTTATTGTATCTACAATAAAGTCTTTTAAAAATAACATGTTAAAATTGTGTCCAGCACAATTTTACAATAAAATATTAAAGTTATTCTTGACTAATATTGGCGCATTCTGAAAATTTGTCTCAATACTTGAGCAAATCTAAACTTTTCCTTTACTTGTATATCTACAGTTGTTGAACTTATAATTTTAATTTGTCTTTGAACATCATCATTTTTTTCCTTTATTTTAGAATTTTGTATAATTTTAACAAGTCTTGGGGACCTTATATGGGCATTATAATCTTCTAATGTTTTTTTCACATTTGTGACCAAATGAGCGGATAAAAAATCTGATTTGGTTTTCGGATTTCCTCTGGCAAACACTTTTAATATTGGTTGATTCAAATGGTCACAAAATTTGTCGTACTTTCTATCATCAGTTTCGAAAATTTCTTTCTTTTTAAGTTTTGGCGACGATGTTCTGTTACATGGATATGGATCGGTTACAAATTTTTGTGTACTGACATAATTCATTACCTATAACAAGTAAAATAATGGTATTATACAATAATATACATGATTATCAAAATCCAAAATGTTGATATATAAACATTAAAAATATCTAAGGAATAACACTATTATTCCACTTTTTTCAACAGACTTGAACATTTTTTTAACTGTTAGAATATGTTTAATGATATAATCTAAGTTCCTTGTACATACAGGGTTGGGATAAAGTATGGAACCAAGTAAATATCTTTAAAACGAAACGGACGATATTTAAGAAATTTTATAGGTAAGTGCAATGGGGCAAAATGCATGTGATGTACAGTTTTTTGTTAATAACATCCTTTCGGTTTAACCGGAAATACCATCAACTTTTTTAATTTAAATGTATATTTTTGCAGATTTTGAAAGAGTTTGTTATTTCTCGAATTTGTAGGTACATACTGGGTTTAGTGGAAATCATTTGTAAAAATGAGAAATAACTCATTTTTAGTTGTAGAATAAGTACATTTATTTACTTTAGACTAAGGAGAATTATAATTTAAACAAAATTAATTCAAATGTTCAAAATATTAACAAATTCTTGAGTCACTCTTACCAAGACTTCTCCAAGTATTACTTCACATTCATCAATAATTATTTGTCTCAATTCCTGCAAGCATGTTGGTCATTTAACGTAAACACGTGATTTTAGATAACCCCAAAGAAAAAATCTAATGGGCTTAAATCCGGAGAACGAGCAGTCCACTTTATGAATCAATCACCATAACCGATCATCATTAATATTTCAATACGATCTTTTTCTAAAATGAACCATTCTTAATCGTATAATTTATTTCCATAAATTACAATTTGATAGTTTGGCAACAGTTACCTACTAGATAGTACTCGTTTATTTCTTACTATTAATACAAACAATATCAATTTGTTTATGTAAATGGCATTTTACTCTAATGTATAAAAACTTAAAAGTGGTTTATTAATGTGCTGTATTCCTCGTTTTTACAGATTTGTACACTAAACCCAGTATGTACGAATTCGAAATAATAATATCTTTTAAAATTTGCAAAAACATACAGGGTGTCCCATTTAAATTAAAAAAGATGAGGGTATTTCCTGTTAAACCGGAAGTACATTATTAACAAAAAAATGTACATCAGCTGCATTTTTCCCCATTGCACTTACTTTTAAAATTTCATAAATATCTTCCGTTTCGTTTTAAAGATATTTACTTGGTTCCATACTTTATCCCAACCGTGTATAGTACTGAATGAATAATTAAACCTGGGAAGTTCAATTATTTTAGATTACTTTTTGGACTAAATACCCATAAAATATTAACCATTTTTTTTAGGAAAAGAAGAATATTAAAGCAAAAAATAATACTATACATATTGCTCGCTTATAAGAAATCTTATCAATCTTATGTCACTCTTTGATAATATAATTTATCGAAACCTCGTTAGAGAAAGTTATTTAAAAATAGCTTTGTAATACTGTGGAAATTCAAGATAAGTATAATTTATATTTTTTATGGATAAATTTCACAAAGTAATGGTTGAAAGAATTCATTTAAAATAAGTTGTTTTTATATAACAACTATCAGAAAATTGTACAAAGTACTTCAAAACAGACGACTAGCGAAAATTTAACGAATGAACCAAGTAGACAGTAACATAGAGAGTAGTAGAGGAAAAGAGCTAATATGGACTACAATTAAGAAAAATGTTAAATTTTATTCATCTAAAAACTCGGCTAATAAAGGATTATTTTTAACTACATTACTTAAATTGTTAACATATTTATTGTATTTATTTTACAATATTAATAAAAACTATTATTATTATTTAGAAAAATAGTGTATTTTTGATGGCCTTTTAATAGAATTTGATATAGCCACACATATTTATTTGAAATCATTTTTTATATTAGTAATAGGTAATAAGATAAGAAAGGGTGGTCTAAATAAAACGAATAACCCTGTACATATCTTAGATGCATTTTATTTAAATATATAATTTTAAATGGAAACGAAATAATGAAATTCAAGAATAATATATTAATATAAAAAATAAAGGCATCTCTTAAGTCTTGGTGATCAGTACATATTGCTTTTAAATTTAAATAAACACCCTATATAATTCTCTTACAATTTCTTTAAATAAAATATTATTAATTAAAATTATAATAACTCACGTCATTTATAGCATTTAGATAAAATTAAAAAGAGATACACAACCAGACATGGTTAAATTAGTTACAGACGTCAGGCGCAATTCAAAAGAGGATTAACCGACCCTTGTAATGCAATGTTAAAGTTCATTTCAAGATATTTCGTTGACCTGCCACTTGCATTCAGAGAACTATTAGTAAATCCCTCGGTAGGTGGTCGTTAATCCAAGCAAATTAGTACAGGATGGTGTTTAAACCCCTAATAATTGTATTGCTGGAAGAGAAAGTTGGGGTTACTGGAGGAGTATTTTGAAACTGAATTTTAGTTTATTGTAAACATTTGATTGAGAAAGTAATATGTGGCGTCCTTGGATAAAAAAAGTGCATTTGTCGCCTGATGCGAAAATGATTGTGAAAACTGTTTGTGATACATTAAGACATCGAGGTTTGGATTTAACTGCTGCAATAGAAGAAACATGCGAATTAACAAAAACACCAGTATCTACAATAAAAGATATTGTCACTAAACCAATACGTAAACGAAAAAAACGATGCGACGCTAATAAAACCAAATGTGTCGACGAACATGAAAAAGATATAATTCGAAGAAAGATATATACTCTGTATCAAGAACAAATGATACCCACCCTTGATTGCATAAGAAAACGGTTAATTAAGGACGAAACTGATATCGTTTGTAGTAGAACAAGTCTGTGGAGAGTTATTTCTCAAATGGGGTTTAAATATTGTATTATTGATAAAAGACACGCCATAATGGAGTCTTACCGTGTACGAGTGTGGCGTCAAGACTACTTGAATAATATTAAAAAATATAGACTTGAAAACCGTTCTATTATCTATATCGACGAGACGTGGTATGACATCCACGATAATCAAGCAAAAGGTTCAAAACAACGAATTACAATAATTCATGCCGGATCAGAAAATGGTTTTGTTCCAAATGCTTTATTATTATCAGCAAAAAACATAAAGGATTCAAGTTTGGATTATCACCAGGATACAACCGCAGAACTCTTTGAAAACTGGTTTAAAAATAACTTATTACCAAATATACCCGACAACAGTGTTATTATAATGGATAATGCAAGCTATCATAGCCGACAGCTAAATAACGTGCCAAATAGTTCAAACACTAAATCGGAAATTCAGGCATATTTGTTACACAATGATATTTATTTTGAAAAAAGATACAGCAAAGCTAATCTTTTAGAAATATTAGCCGCATTTGACATGAAAAAAGAATATGTTTGTGATACTCTCGCTAAAAATGTGGGCCACACGGTACTACGGCTTCCCCCATATTATAGTGTATTTAATCCAATAGAACACATTTGGCATCAAATAAAATCAAGAGTTAGAGCCGAAAATGTTTCACCCAGATTAAACGCAAATTTGATTAGAATTATTGTTGATAATATTCCTACTGTGAGTTGGAAAAATTCTATTGAACATGTAATTCAAGTTGAAGATTTCTATATAAACGCTAATGTTACTGTTAAACCCTTGGTTATTAATTTAAATGAGGATGACAGTGATACAGAAATAGATTACGAATAATTGTAGATAATAATACGTATTAGATTGTTGTTGTTGAAGTAATGTATATATAATTAATTTCCATCCAAGCATCTATTCTAGTAGGTACCTATTTATGTATGTATTTATCTATTGTAATTGACTAGACAGCTAAATATTTTAATAAATCCATATTCAAATTTCATTTTTTATTTATTATGTTTTATTTTGCAAATTTTTTTTGAAAAGTTTGAAACTATCAGCGCTTGAGCATTTAAGTACGACCCACCCTTTTGTTCTTTACTTTAAAATGAATAATTTACAAAATTAATTGATGGTACTTTCCAAGCAGATGGTAAATCAACGAAATATCTTGAAATAAACTTTACTTGAATGGTGTGGCATAATATTTTGTTTGTATTCTCTACAAGTCTCATGAGTAATAACCACGTAAGACGGTTTTAGGTATTTTCTACCCGTACTATTGGTCGCACAATCATTTTTTTTGTGGATACAAATCTCAAAAAATAAAGATATTTGACATTTCATATTTTTAGAATCAACTTATCTATACTCAACTTAGGAGTTAAGCTTTTTTGGTTGCATTTTGTGAACACAACTTGTCAAAAATGAGAATGTGAATATATTTCTTACCAGACTCTAATTTTACATCAAAAAAGCTCATCTCCTAGATATAGTTATAAAGAATTAAACATGACTAACAATTTAACATAAATTTATTGCAATATCGAGTTTTGTATCCACAAAATATCGCATAATTTCAGTGTTGCCAAATTAATTTATGTATTAAAGGCCCCTCTTAATCCAAGCGCAATTCGGATGGCACCAAAAAAATCGTCAGCTGTATTTTTATTAGTAAACTAGGGCTGAAGCTTCTGAAAATGGTAAAAAGTGGAAAAAAATAATAGTAGGATGAAACCCATTGGAAAAGGAAGAGAATATAACAAAAATGAAAGGAAAAATAATTTACGGGCGATCTGAGGTCGGGAAGTGAAAGGGGATGAGTTTTTAAGGGTAGAAAACTGATTATCTCGATTTCCGGCAAAACTACAAGTCCTATGGAAAAAAGTTAAATGGCAAAGTTGTAGGTAATAAACAGATCTACAACTTTTGTATTTACACTTTTTTCACATAACCACAAAAGTTATGGGAAAAATTCAAATAACCAAGTTTGATTTTATTTTTATCTTTTACAAAATAATTTTTTTTTCACGAAATTTGGTGAAAACTTACCTTTTTATGTACCAAACACACTATAATTTTTTTTATTTAAAATATTTATTTTTTCACCTTATTTTGACTTAATATTGAAAAAGCACCCTAATTTTCAATCGAAAATACTCGCCTCAAAATATCTGATTTTTTAAAAAACTCGGTGGGCTTTTTGTTCGTTGAAATCTCTACTTTTTGATGGTGTAACAAAAATATACATTACTATGGTAAATATTCTCAAAAAATGCAAAGAAAGGAAAGAAATGTGTGGTAAATTCATTATTAGACGATAAAAATTTGTCAAATTTGGCCAATATTTTTTGTAAAAAAGATGCAAACAAAGAATATATCGAAAAAAATGGATTATAATTAATCAAATCTATTTATAAATGTAAAAATGATAATATATCACTGAATCAATTAAGATTTCGAAAAATTTCGGATTCGAGTTTTTTTCGTTTCTTTGCATTTTTTGAGAACATTTACCAAATTTCGTGAAACATTTTTTTTTGTAAAAGAAAAATAAAGAAACCAAAAACTTGGTTATTTGAATTTTTCACATAAATTTTGTGGTTATGGTAGCGTCCCTGCTTTACACGTAATTGGAAATTTTTGGGTATTAGGATAGCACAAAAAGACGTTTTTATTTAACTAGCAACGTTTCGATAATTTTTAAGCTAAAACGATATGGTTGGTATAAATATGAAATTGATTACATATAATATAAAAGCGAATTCTTTGTTGTAACTCTATACAATAATTTATAAATAGTGGGAATCCAACAGAAAAAGTATGTATACTCTTTAAAATTATATCCGAGCTTTCGAAAATTTTATTTTCATCGTCAGGGAACTACAAATTAAATTAAGTTTATGATAATATTATAAAAAACAATCATTTTTATAAAAATGATTGTACTTACAATTTTATGAGGTTTGTTTCATATGAATAATATTATAAACCCATCACATAACGGTCCACAAGAAAAACTATTTTTACTTTGTGGAATCGATCCATTATAAATGTTAAAGATAAATTACACTTATCTTAAAATTATACGGTTTTTAAAACTTTTAAATATTCTTATGACAATTGTTTCGATGCCGTAAGTTGAAACAATTGTTATAAGAATATTTGAAGCTTTGAAAAATCGTGGGAATTTAAGATAAGTATCATTTATTTTTTACATTTATAAAATTATTTTTGGAAAATTAATTCTCTAAATAACTTATTGTTGTGCAAAGGTTAAAAATGTGTAAAAAAAATGAACAGCTATAATCTTTGGTTCGCGTAATTATGCTTTACTACATGTAGATTTTTTGTTATAGGAAAAATGGTGAGAATTTAAATTTATAATAAAATATGTTCAATAAAAAAGGGAACTCTAGTGTACGTGGTATTGTGATATGGAGCAATTTATATGGTTGTTATTATTAGTGAAGCTTACGGTTGCCTAAATTTTCATAAATAATTATTTTGTTATTTTCTATAATAAATAAAGACGTAACGAATTTCGTTACACAAGTTATTGGTTTATACATGGTTGGGATAAAGTATGGAACCAAGTGAATATCTTTAAAACAAAACGGACGATATTTATGAAATTTTACAAGTAAATGCAATGGGGCAAAATGCATCTGATGTATATTTTTTTGTTAATAGTATACTTCCAGTTTAACCCGAAATACCCTCAACTTTTTTAATTTAAATGTGACACCCTGTATATTTTTGCAGATTTTGAAAGATCTTGTTATTTCGAATTCGTACGTACGAGTTTAGTGTAAAAAATCTGTAAAAACGATGAATACAGCACTTTAATAAACCACTTTTAAGTTTTTGTACATTAGAATAAAATACCATTTAGATAAACAAATTGATATTGTTTGTATTAATAGTAAGAAATAAACGAGTACTATCTAGTTGGTATCTGTTGCCAAACTGTCCAATTGTAATTTACGGAAATAAATTGTACGATTAAGAATGGTTCATTTAAGTGAAAAAGATCGTATTGAAATATTAATGATGATCGGTTATGGTGATCGATTCATAGAGTGGGCTGCTCGTTCTCCGGATTTAAGCCCATTATATTTTTTTCTTTGGGGTTATCTAAAATCACGTGTTTACGTTAAACGAGCAACATGCTTGCAAGAATTTAGACAAAGAATTATTGATGAACGTGAACTAATACGTGGAGAAGCCTTGGAAAGAGTGACTCAAGAATTTGTTAATAGGTTGGCATATTGTCATGAGGTGAACGAAGAGCATTTTGAACATTTGAATTAATTTTGTTTAAATTATTATTCTCATTGGTCTAAAGTAAATAAATTTACTTATTCTACAACTAAAAGTGAGTTATTTCGCGTTTTTACAAATTATTTCCACCAAACCTAGTATGTACAAATTCGAGAAATAACAAGCTCTTTCAAAATCTGCAAAAATATACAGGATGTCCCATTTAAATTAAAAAAGTTTTGGGGGCATTTCAGGTTAAATCGTAAGTATATTATTAAGAAAAAATGTATATCAGATGAATTTTGGCCCATTGCACTTACCTACAAAATTTCATAAATATCGTCCGTTTCATTTTAAAGATATTTACTTGGTTCCATACTTTATCCCAATGATTTAAAATACTATTTCCTAAATAGTTTGATGTAATGTTTCTAAAAACGAGCTGTTTTATATCACACACGTCTAGTATCATTTTGATTGTTAAAAAATATTTAAAAAAAAATAAAACAGTAAAAAACACTTTTCTTTCTCTTTTTGTAATAGAGAAATTTCAAAATGGCTAACCTTTTCTTATAGATTATATTATTTATACTCGCATAAAAATGATGAAACTAGGTAGATATGTAAGATGTGTATAAAACATAAAGTCAGAAGACCATTGTCGTAAGTATTTTAAATCAAACTTACATGAATTTCCATTTTTGGTACTTTGAAGAAATAAACAACTGTAAACAATAAAAATACTTAATAAATAAAGGATAAACGTAAATATCCCTTCGACGTTTAAAGTTCAAACCAAAACTTAAAACTGAAGTCTAAATATATTATTTAGAGATCTTATCAAAATGTTTGTTTTTGCAAACCAGTGGCGTAGAAAAGAACTATTACATACTTTTTTGTTTTACTGAAAAAATATTAAATTTAAATGCAATTTGTACTTAGATTTGCGAGACATTTACTATACCAATTTGAGTGTTTTTATTAGAAGTAAGTTGGATAGAAACATTATTTTTGTTAGCATGGAAATTGCGATTAGTATTTGAAAATAAAAGATTTTTCTTATAATAATTAAATTAATCAAATAGTGTACATTGCCCAAATTAAAAGTTCCAGTACCTAAAGTAAATCATATAAATGTTAAAATAAAAATGATTTTTTCAATCTCCTTTTAATGCTCTTTTTATGAGACTTTCCATAAACTTTCATTAGGACTACACACTTAAATATTAGTAAGGATTTGTTTAATTGGCTTTTTTACCAGATTTTTTCCTAAAATTTTCAGATAATTGGTTCTGCAAATATGGCTTGACTTCATTTTTAATAAATCACCCTTACTGAAATCAAAATCAAAAAGAAATGAAGAATACAACTCTATTATTCATTTTTTCTTATTGGACCCTATTGTACAAAGCATCTAACATGAAACAATTCGTTAAATTAATTAAAACACAAACACTAAAGATGAATTGAAACGGTAAAATTTTTTTTTTGAAAGTATAATATGCTCTAAAGATGGGATTAAAAATTTCCAGTCTGACCCATAATGGGCTTTTAATTTTGATCATTTGTATACTGTTAATATTACATGTTATTGTATTTTTGTAAAATATTAAGTGTGTTCAGTGGTTTGTATTTGACAGCCGACTATACTAATTATAAATTTTTTGAATAATGGAGAGACTCGAAGTATGAGGTCTAATAAAATATTTTCACATTAAGGTTTTAAGTCCAATGGAACTTTTTTGGCGATTTATATAAAAACTAGATTCAAGAATATGACTCTAATAGAACTCTAAAAAGAACGGAATTTGACAAGTCTTATAAATAATACATAAAGGGTTGGGATAAAGTATGGAACCAAGTAAATATCTTTAAAACAAAACGAACGATATTTATGAAATTCTGTAGGTAAGTGCTATGGGGCAAAATGCATCTGATGTACATTTTTTTGTTAATAATATACTTCCAGTTTAACCGGAAATACCCTCAACTTTTTTAATTTAAATGGCACAACCTGTATATTTTTGCAGATTTTGAAAGATCTTGTTATTTCGAATGCATACATACTGAGTTTAGTGTAAAAACGAGGAATACATCACTTTAATAAACCACTTTTAAGTTTTTATATATTAGATTTACATTTAGATAAACAAATTGATATTGTTTGTATTAATAGTAAGAAATAATCGAGTACTATCTAGTAGGTAACTGTTGCCAAACTGTCAAATTGTAATGTACGGAAATAAATTATACGATTAAGAATGGTTCATTTAAGTGAAAAACATCGTATTGAAATATTGAAATGATGATCGGTTATGGTGATCGATTCATAGAGTGGCCTGCTCGTTCTCCGGATTTAAGCCCATTAGATTTTTTTCTTTGGGGTTATCTAAAACCACGTGTTTACGTTAAACGAGCAACATGCTTGCAGGAATTGAGACAAAGAATTATTGATGAATTTATGAAAATCTTGCAAGAAGTTTAAAAAAGTGCTCTTGGTTTAAATTAAAGATCCTTCCTTTTTTGTTCGTAGCGTGAATTACTTTTTACACTTTTGTTATATGGGTATACCATATTTGATCAAGAAAACAGAAAACACATATAAAATTAAATATTTTAATATTTACCTACTTATAAATATAATAAAATTATCAACAAGATTCGTCAAAAAATATAGTACACATTTATTTATAAAAGATTTTGGTATATCTAATTTTATTTTTATTAAACCTATAAACTAATAAAGCTGACTTAGACTGCACTATGGGCCTGTACCAAGAACAACGTTTCATTACTAAATGGCCTCCAATGCAAGCTCGTGGCCTCAAAGTTCCTCTCATTTTAGAATTAAGTGGTTGTGTTTTTAGCACATTGCAAAATTTTTGGTAAAACCCAGATTCGTCTTGAATATTCTCCATTCCTTGAACAACTTCTTCTTTGGATTTAGGCGTCGAGCATCTGGGGAGGTTTGTCGATAAACGAACATTTTCAATTTCCCTGCATAACTGCTCTTCTAAGTTCTTAACCTGAAAAAAAAATGGTAGGTACTAAAAACTGTTTTGAATAACTGTTAGAAATGGTCACTCTCAAAAACCTTTAATATCTAAAAAATGCGCTACCGTATTCCCATGCACGGAAATAATTTTTGAATACATTTTTAATACGTCGACTTTTCCTAATATTTGTGACCAAATAGATTTAAAAATAATTTTCGGCATACAAGAAGAATCCTTTTAAAAAGTAAGGTAAACGTTCAACAGCCGTGAAAGGATAATAATAATAATAATATACTTTGTGGAAACTACCCATAATAAATTTGAAAAGATAAATTATGCTTATCTGAATTTCCACAGTATTACAAAGCTTTTTAAGTTATATTGTTATATTTTACTTTTCGAGAAGTACTTCATTCAAGTAACAACTTGTTAAATCCCGAAAAAACTATAAGACAAATAGCGAAATCTTGGTCAATTCAGTACCTATAACTTAAAAAGCTTTGTAATACTGTGGAAATTCAAATAAGAATAATTTATCTTTTCATATTTAATAATTATCATAATAAAAGAATAAAAATATAAAAAGTTGAAAAACGTATTCTTTGTATACAAGGAGCGTCACAAAAAATAAGTATCTTTTACAAAATTCGTCATATATTTTTTGACTTACACTGTAAAATAATGCCCGAGGTTTTTAATGAATATGAATAGTGAAGATTTATTTTAAAATAGCGACATGTATTCAACCAACTTTTTATCTCCCCCTGTTTACGAGTAGAAATAAATAAAAACGTATTATTATAATTACTACTATTATTATTATTATTATCAATATTTCAAAAGCTCTTTAGTAATACATGCGATTTATCTACCTTAATTTTCAACAGTAGATAAACTTTTTAATCTTATTCTAAAAATTTTGTTACTATTTAACTTTTTAATAGGAAGTTAAACTACAGCTGTAAGTATTTACTAATGTCCGAAAAATCTAATTGTTAAGCAAATTTTAATAATCATAAATATTTACAAATTTAGCAGGTTTTATCTTCAATATATGAAAAATTTGGAAAGCCGATTCTCCTTAAAGAAACTACGAGGTGCTCTATTTAAATAAAGTTTGTTATAATTTAGAAACACAAAGATGAGAAGGAGAAATGAAAATAGATTAGTAAAAATTTCAGTCCAAGATGTTTTGATAAAAAAATATCTATATACTCACAGGAATTGTTTCTATTCGTGATGGTTCGGAAATATATTGATGATCCATATTAAAATTATTAATAATTTTTTCTTAGATTGTGTCACACACTTCTAACTATTATGACTGTCTCAAAAATAAATTTAATCACATTTTATGTATCTTTTTAAATAAAGAGGGTAGAATAATTCTTATACCTGTTAATCATGATGTGGGTTCAAGATCTTCGTTAATTAAATAATCTTCCACAAAATATCAATTATAAGGCAAAAGGATAATTATAATCCTTTTAAACGCTACTGAGAGACAGACTTAAAGTGATTAAAGTGATTAAATATTAAATATTAAATATTCTCAACTCAAGATACCTACGGATATTGACGACGCAAATAAAATTAAAAACATATTTTTATATTTTTATTGCACTTCAGCAAGAACATATTTTTATATAAAAATTTTAGACAAGGTTTCTCAGATAAATGAAATTTCGTTTTATCTTTTATTTATATTAGCAAACCAACTTATTTTGACATAACAACAATATTTGAATTTACTGATTTCGGTAACAAAAGATAAATAAAATTCCAAAAAAAATTAAATTGCGCTTATTGAATTAAAAGCGAAACTGGGCGTCTGATTATAAATTGAATTAACATAAAATCATAAAAAACCTTAAAAAAATGTTAAATATAGTACATAAATCAATAAACAAATAAATATAAAATAATCCCAAGGTAGATTCAAATTTTCCAGTATTATTCATCGTCATTAAATGTCAAAAAAAATCTTTCCCGCTATTAATATAGTGTATTAATAATTATTTCTTCTTACTTTGTGGAATCTATTCAGTATAAAGTTATATATTTTCAGTTTCAGTATATTTATTATTTTGTTTAGTTCTTAAATATGTAATTTTTTCTCATTTTGCTGATTTTTTAATTTCTACCAGATACTAGTTAGCAATACAGTTCCTATTAAAAAGAATCTATCACATGATAGAAAAATTTGCAATATTGTGGTTAATAAATTAGAGTAAAATGCTTTGAGGAAAAAAGTAAAAACTACAAAACTTTGTTAATAAAATCCATAAAGTAGATGAAATATTTATAAAATTCTTATCTTTTTTGTATCCGAAGTGTTCAGAAAAATATTTTGACAGACTTCGCATGTAATTTGTGGATCATGCATTAACCATTTGAAAATAAAATAAGTTTTAAATAAATAAAAAATTGACTATGTTATAGTTATTAAATCAATACTAAATATCAAAATGACAGTTTTAATAAATCAAGACTACGATCTCTTTTTTTTAAACCGTTGCTATGGTTACTTTTTTGTACTACTAAAGCTATTTTAACAAAATATTATTAACATGATATAATATACCGTATTATTTATTATAAGCTTGAAGAAAAAGATCATTTTTATTTTCTAACCAATAAAATGTTTTAATTGACCATAATCTACCAAAATTTTTGTAAAATATTGTATATATTTTTAATAGACATTATTGCTATCATGTAAGTTATAGAAATTAGAAAGTCATTTAAATGGGGACGAAATTACATATTTAGACAACATAAAATTATTTAATAAAATTGAAAATAATTATATTGTCTGAAAAAATTTTATTATTATTATTTTTTTATTTTTTGTATATTATCTTAAATTATCTTCTGATTTAAGATTTGACTACGTATACATATTTAATAGATATTAATTTTTTATAAAAAGAATAAATTATTGGTTATACGAAATATGATTCAGTAACATTATCTTTCAAAACTTGGACTTTTTATTTACTTTCTTATTATAAATGGAATATTCATTATTTTATATTACAATCGAATCATCTATTACGCTCTTTCAATTTTTATTAGAATTTCCTTATATCTAAATAAAACAATAATTGGAATGTATTGAGGTATTAAATGAAATTTCAACTTTCGGATAAATGTGATATTTATCTAAAAGATTTGGCTTGTAGTTTTAGTGTTTGTTTATGCATTAGTTGAGTGTAATTTCCATTTTCATAATACTATTTAAAAAGTTTTGGAAATTTAAAATAAGTGTACTTTAGCTTTTACATATCTAGTTTTATTGTCTATTTAAACGGTAAATTTAGAAAAATTGTCTATTTCCGTAACTTTCAAAATTGACAAGAAAAGTTTATATATTTTTGTACAGTTAAGTTTTATCGGTGGAAAATCAACTTCAATAAGTAAATGATCATTTACGAACACATTCAGTCTTTAGTTCATAGCGACCTTAATTATATTTTTTATAATTTGATTGCTAGTTTTATGAAATTTTTCCTATAATACCAAACTTTAGTAATATGAAATTCATTAATGAGGTACTAAATTATTTTTTCAAAACTTTACCATTTATATAAAAAATTCCGTTACAATAAACAGTGTGTCCACGGATGGGGTTCACAAAAGGATAAAAAAAGTTTATTTTTAGTTTCATCGAAAAATGTCATTATTGATAAAAAGTTTGACTTATTCTAAAACTCCAAGAAATGGAAAAAACATGTTTTCCCTATCTACTTCCTTTTATAATAAGTTTTCTATGAAACGGTACGAAATTTTGCACGTTTCGAAATTTTGAAAATAATCAAGTGAGTGAAGTTTATACAAACTACAAAATAAATAAATCAATATCAATTTCATATCTTTTGAATTTGTACTCAAATCTTTAATCAGAAGAATCAGGGATATGTCGGGTATCTGAATTTAAGATAATATACCGGTGTTTCCCTTTGAAAAAATTTATGTTTTGTGGGTCGCTTAAAATAACAAACATTTTTCTATTACAACTTTAAGAATTAAGCTGTTGTAATAATTCAAAATGCCATAAATTTATACTTTAATGGTAAAATAGGCTCTTTATTACCTGTTACAGTTAATTTTAAAAACATGAAGAAAACCTTTTTAGTTTGTTTAATAGAGTCACTCAATTGGGATATACGAATTTTTAATTTTGAAATGCATAAAAAAATTCTACATAGTTAATTTTTCAGGTATTTTCGCTGACGTAGAAATATTTTCATATTCAGTATATCATTTTGTTTTCTAAAGAGACAATTTTGTCGCCATTTTAACTGATTTTCTGATTTCTAAAAGTTACAAGATATCATATTTTCTCTATTAAAAAGTATATGTATACAAAATTGTAGTAAGATTGAGGTTACTTCATTAGTACCTAAAAAGTAGTATAAAAATTATTTTTAATGCCAAGTAAGTAAAAAATGTATTTGTATGATCCATAAATGACATTAAAAGTTACAATTTAGATAAATTTAAGAAAAAAATGATTTCGGGTTTTTTGGCAGATCCGCCAAATTATTTTTCTGAAAATTTTGGATACGAGTATAACGAAGATCAGCCTTTTATAAATATTTCATGTTTATGGATTTTACTAACAAAGTTTTATTTTTTTACTTGATTTTTAAAAATCAAAATTTTTCTAAGCATTAAAAGGTACCTACTCTAACCACGACATTACTAAATTTTTATATCATATGGTAGATACTTTTTAATAGAGACAGTATTGCTATCTAGTAAGTGGTAGACATTAAAAAGTCACCAAAATGAGAAAAAATTACATATTTACATGCTAAATAAAATGATTTACTGAATTGAAAATGTTTCGAGCGGACATATACGGAATTTCTTTTTTATTTCAGAATGAAGAAAGTTTCGAGTTAATCAAATGAGAGATTGTATGAAATAAATTTAAAAAATTTCATCGCAATTTTTTTATATACTTTAATTGATAATAAAAACGCTATTGTACCATTAATAAATAAAATTTAAAAAAACTTTTCATTTTATTTTAAGATACATATCAATTCCCTATCTTGAAATTTGAAAAAACGAAATCGACATTGTTGATTTTTCAGATATCCCCTCTGATTTCCATATATCATTTTATTTGTTTGGAACTTGTTATTTGGCTTCCTAGAGTTAGAAAAAATGATCAAATTCAAAAATTTTGTATAATTTTAAATGCAAATTAATAATAAAAAAATATATAAGTTTGAATAATTAATCACTAACATAATGGGTCATATCCATTATAAAAGAGTTCTGGTATTAATTGAACTTTTTAAATATCTTGTAAACTGTTTTCTAAAGAAATATGCTGTTCTAAATTCAAAAACAACGTGCCACATTTATAATTAATATATTTATTCATTTCAGACCTTTACCTAGCGAATACTTCATATCACATTTCATCACAAAAAATAATTTTACATTAAATTGACAGATATTTCAAATAAACAACTCAAATAAAATTCTCTAAAAACTACTCCTAATTTTGGTTTTCTTAATAGCAATCTTTTTCGATTGTCTTTTTCTTAATTCCGTCACAATATGATATAACAATTGCAATTACTTTCTTGTTATTATTGATATCAAAAACTTTGCAAAATATTTTTTATAAATTGAGGTATTGAGTATTTTTTGTTCTAAAGTACAATGATTCCATAAGAATTAAGATAAAGCATAGTAATGCTATTTTACAAAAAATATTTTGTAAACTATCTAGTTTACTGTCTATTTAAACGGTAAATTAAGGAAAATTGTCTATTTTCGTAACTTTCAAAATTGAAAAGAAAAGTTTCTATTTTTTGTACAGTTAAGTTTTAGCTGTGTAAAATCACATTCTTTTGAATTCAGATGTCTGCAGGAGCCAAACCGATAAAAATCAATAAAAACGGTTTATATGTTCCTATTCTAACTTTTCAAGTTCTATACTGTGGCATTAAAAAATATTTTTGATATGAATAATAACAATAGAGTTATTGCACTTTGTCGTAAGATCGGTACAGCCTGTATATAAACTTTATTTATAAAAGCAATTGATTTACAAAAATTTCTCTCAGTACTTACATACAATTTATAAATAGAGGCTAACCATTATAGAGTATTTTCTGTCTTAAAATACAATGATTCCATAAGAATTAAAGTAAAGCAAAGGAATGGTATTTTACAAAAAAATATAGTAAATATCCTTATTCGAAAATTTTGAATACTAGACATTTCTTCATATAAATTTCCAAGCACTGCTGGAATATAATGTTAGAAGGCATTTTCTCTGGACAAAAACAAATCTCACGATTTAACCTGACGATATTTTAAGTCGAATAGTTTCTCGTTTTATCAAAATAAACAAGAACATTTTATATATTGAATAATTCTTTTGTTTTTATTTTTCCGCAATTAAAACTATATTATCTAGGAATATATTAATTTGAGGGGTTTGCATTCTTTATTTCAGTGTTCTTTCTTTAAAAAATAACTGAGAGTTTCCAAATTGCTAATTATATTTTTAACATTTAGTATACAGGAAGACGTTTTTAATACAGAAATAAAAATACTTGCCTTTTCAAAAATAGAAATCTATTCAAATAAAATTCCATTACTTTCTTAGTTATTCCTATCGATCACAGAATAGAAAATATTTATTACAGATATCAGACAATTATTTTTTTTTAAAGTTATCAAGGGTATTATTGAAATTACCCTACATTTAAAGGGATAACAGTAATCCCCTTTTATTGTTTAGCCAAATATCAGGTAATTATAGTGCCTGTCTGTCTGAATTAATGATAATTAAAAATGGTAATGGGATAATGAGGGTTATTAATCCTGGGTCGACTAATATATAAAATAAAAAAAATTTAATTTTAAATTAGTATCGTGCAAGTACCCAGCCAGTGATATCCTTTAATAAATATTCAAAGATGGAACAACAAAATATTTTGCAAACAAGAAACCAAATATTTTTTGTAAGTATCTAAACTTTTGTAGATTGATTTTTTACTTATTTCGCTGTTTTTTCACTCAAATCAAATTGATTTGTAGGTGGTTATTTTCCACGGTGATTTCGGGCTGACTGCTTATTTTTTCACTGGAAAAATATTGCAGGTCTGAAATCGTAGTGGTACATTAAATTACATATTATTACATTTTATAAACTATTAATAAATGTATTTTTGCTTGTTTCAGATTGAAGACAGAGTTGCAGATGTACATAACAACATTGAAAATTTCTTGGCCAATATTCCCAGATGTTCAACGCCTACACCCCATGAAGAAGTCGGAAATGTAGAAAACGGAACCAAAAATTACCACAATTTTTGTAATTATCTAACAACGAATCCAATTGATTCAGGATTCGTGGGTACGTTGCCCCTAAAAGGATTCATAGGAGGTCATTTTGTAATGCGAGTGTTTTCGAGATACCGACCAATTTTCACAGAAGAGGATTCTGACCGGACCGAAACTGACTCTAGATTTACTGACGTTAGAACCAGGGTTTCG